>APFE031049720.1:34046-56859 GCA_000404065.3 Pinus taeda | reverse complement strand
TTAGGAAGAGTGAAGTACTTTATCATTTCGAGGATCATCTTGTGGAGAGCCCAGTTGGAACCTATAAAAACATTCAATGCAAAATATATATATGAGATCATATCATCGCTGAGATAGGCATTCCCATACTCAGATCAAAACTGACTAGAAAACTAACTACTGCTCTAATATAGGAATGATCTCGTAATACATCACAAGTATAGACATATGTAGACACAGTATGGACGCAGCCATCTGTTTATGAATAGTCCACAATATAATGAATACAAAATTGCTCGTAGCCTGGATGGTGGAAACTAGATCCAAGGTCTTCATTTCTACTCCCCGAAATAGTACGATTCTATCCATGCGAATGAATGTGTCGAATTCGAACATGGTAGAAACCACTTGATTACCAGTCAATGATGTAAACTGTTAACAAGTGTGAGAGAAACCACCAATAATGTCAATGGTTCTCAAAGTACTCAGTACAATCCATGAGATGTGAATAGATGTGTTGATGTCGAACATGTCATGGAATCCTTTGATCAAAGGTAAATGATGCAACCTATCGTCGAAGGCGAGAAACCTGCCATTAAAGCATGCAGATCCCAAGGTATTGACGATTTCTAGATCATATTTCTAGATAAAAAGCTTAATTCGATAGAAAGTGATCCGTCATAGGCAAGGCCATAACACGAAATCATAGATCAAGTTTGAAGAAATATAGTTGTAAGGACTGACTCAGGGATGGTCAAGATGGATGAGAGATATTTTGCAGATGAATGGCTTATTTGCACTGACCTCTTGAACACATAACGACACAGCAGATGGTTTGGTGACAATTGACCCAAAGTTAATACCCAGAAACCGACTGAAGACTTTCAATGTGGTTTGATCAACTATTAGGCAAATTATTTCCCAACCCAGGTGAATAAAAGTGTCGTGTTCAAGAGTAGTTACAAAGTATGACAAACAGACTCATTTTTCTTCTCTTTTCCCCCACCATTCTGGCAAGTACCTCTTTATTTTCTACAAGCTTGAGGAGGATAACATTTTCTTGATTATAAGCTCATCCTTCGGATGAATCCAACTTAGTTTAAATTCGAACCCTAAGAAGGAGTGGTTCATTCCTGTTTGTAATTGAACAGGTCCTTTACTGTTAAATTTTAACGATTCCAATATAGGAGAAACTCGGCGTTTTTCAATTTTAGAGAGTCTGAAAAAACTTAAGAAGACTCCAGGGTTGACCTTTTTCGTAAATTTGTGTCTCCCAAGCTCGAAAAAGTATAAAATAATAACTTGAGAGAACCGCTCGATCTTACGACCAAGGAGTGCTTTTCGTAAATTAAGTGCTCTGATCGAAAAAGTAAAAAAGCGATCAATGACACAATCGTTTTAATGACCAAATATCGAATTTGAAACGACAAAAATCCGGCAATCTTTTCATGTTTTTACGGTCAGAAAAGGGCTGTAAGAGGACCGTCTTTTTAGTTCCGTTTTAACGAGTTTAAAAAGAAAAACTCAGTGATCTTTCCATATTTTAGGAGTCATAAAAGAGCTTAAAGGTGACTCTAATGTTTTTTTGTCGAAAATGACCGATTTCGCCTGAAAAATCCGTTATCCTGAACAAAAACTCTAACATTATTCATACCTCTTTAAAATGGATAAAAATGCTGCAAAAGTTACCTTTCTAAAGTGAAACATAAATAAATTTACAATTTATTTATTCAAAAAACTTATAAAAAGGGCTTTCGTCAATTCATTTTTACTGTTTGAGATTTGGGTGAGAAAAAAGGGCTTTTGGTCAGAAACTTCCCGTGAAGATTGCGGAAAATCCGTCCGTCGGAATCGAGCGTCGTCTCCTCCAAGTAATCCACATCATCCTACTCTTCAATTTCATCCATTTCATATTGTTTTCTAGGGTTTCATTTCATTTTTTTAGGAGTTCTAAGGTCAAAAACTTGCACGCGAGGGCTCGCAGGTGTAACACAAGGGACCTGCGTACCCCAACTTTTTCGCAATGGGAAAAAAGTCAGGGGTCCGCACCTTCCGTGAAGGCAAGGTGCGGGCCCACACACTATCTCTAAAAGAGAGGGTGCGTACCCCGCGCAAAGATTTTTAAACCCTAACAAACTCAAATTTCACCCAAAATTTTCAATTTTACATATTCTAATTCGCCCTTTTACTAAATGTAGGGTAAACATCATGATTGATTGGCGAGAATGGGAGCATGAGGATGTAGATCTTGCCGCAATAAATCATCAACCTTTCATTGATGCATTAAAGGCATGCGTCTTGTACAGATTCTGGGCCATACCTGGCATGAGGGCCCAGGTGGACTTTCTGCAATGGCTGGTAGATATGTGGAGCATACAAGACCAGTGCTTCTTCATTGGTGGCCACGAGCTCGAAATAGAGCCGGCAGACATATACTATTTGACTGGTTTGCTTAAGAGAGGTGAACATTTGACTCTATTCGGGGCTAGGGCAGGTGGCCAGTCTGTCGATAGCCTCCGGCTAGAGTACTGCAATGTCCAGACCAGAGACAAAGGGATAGATATCAAAACCATATCTCGTCCTAAACTCATGGTCATTTCGTTTACAGTTACCAGACTCTGCGGGAGCGCAGCACTACATGTAGCCACTGGATCCCAGATGCAGATGGCAGTTGAGTGCTTTCGAGGCACCATTTTCAACTGGTGCGATGTTGTGTTGGCTAATGTAAAAGGCCAACTGACTAGGGCCAAGAACGGACAACTGAAGACCTTTGGATATGGTGCTTTAGTTGTGAGCTTTGGTCTGGAGAGGGTCCCAATGTTGGTCCCACAGCACCTCACTGTTGGAGCTGGACTTCCTCAAGAGCCCAAACTGATGCAATGGGTTGCAGTTATGGCCCGTCATCTTGATGAGGGGACAGAGATCGTTCGATTCAAACCTGAGTATTTCCAATGGTTGGAAAACCAGGTTTTTGCTATTCAGGATTTTCCTTATGCTGGGGTAGATTTTCGCGGTGACCCAGACATGGCTCTTCCACCAGGAGAGCAATGGGATGACTCAGGTAAAATCATTTTCAACACTTTTCCTAATTTATTTTTTTTGTTTTTATCTCGTCCCAAAATTGATAGTAAAAGTTTCAAATGTAGATGCAAGCCCACGGTGACCAGCTGCTCTCCGGCCTTACGAGAGGAAACAACCAGCTGCAACAGCACCAGCCCCACAGGACGAATCAGCAGAGACTTTGGCTGAATTGGAGAGCCATCTAGAGCGCTTGACAAGAGACATTCCGGAGACCAGCATAGATGACATTCCTCGTCGACTTCAGCGCTATGTGATTGGGGTCCCAGGACCTTTTAGGAGGTTCCTTTGTAAGGTGGCCAGTGCAGTGGTTTCTTATCGAGATCATCACCAATGATAGGATGATCACCTATTGTAGACACATATGACATTTTTGCTTTTTGTACTTATCATTTTTGCCGATCATAAGGTGTTTTTCAACCTATGATCGAGGACAATGTATATTTTGACACACTCCTATATTATACTATATCACTATTACCATCTTATCTTGTTAAACATGTTATGGAATGTTTTTAAATTTACTTGTATGACTATTGTAAATGTCTACTTAACATTCGAGAAGCAATTGCATCTGCTAATGTATTTTAAGATCTTGGAATATGCTGATATTCAATATAGTCAAATTCACGTTCCAAGAGACGCACTCTCAAAAATAATCTCAATAACACTGGATTTCTAATGGCATATACTCTATTAAGCTGTAATACAACGAGTTCAGAATATAACCTCACTATCAAACTCCGAATCCCAAATGAAATAGATTCAGATAAAAACTCAATCACTACAATATACTCTGCAATGTTGTTCGTTGTTTGACTAAGGCTTACCCCATGCATAGATACCAACTCGTCAGAGGGCGAATAAATAACCCAAGCTGCGGAAGAAATATTCTGTGTACTACGACAAGCACCATCAGCGAAACCAATGTATGTTTGGGGAGGCGTCGACATCTGCAATATCAAGAGTAAAACCAAGATAAGCAGGAATAATGATGAAAAACACTCTCTAAGCTAAGCACACTTTTTAATCTAAAACACACCAGCTAGAAAGAAAACTAACTTAACTAAAAATCTCCACACCCATCCTTAAGCATAATACCTCTTCAGGTAAAGACCATTTCTGGGCTTACCTAAAGAGACCCCGTCAAAGTCTACCAATTCATAAGCCCCTTTTGCTAGCTTTCGTTTGACAACATAGGGACCATGCCACATAGGCACGAATTTTCCAGCGCCTAATTTATCATCTGCCTGATCGTACAATAAGACTAGGTCTCCTTCCAAAAAATTATGAGGGGTCACATTTCGATCACACTGAGCTTTAATACGTTTTGCATGAGTTTCAATCGCTAATGCAGCATCACGTCGATTCTCATCTAGCTGAGCCAAGTATAACAAACGTCTTTCCTCTTCGGAAGTGGCTGGAAGTAACTCGATGGCCATTTGCAATGATGGGATTTCGTACTCAATGGGTAACACAGGTTCTAGACCATAAACTAGTTGGAAAGGAGTGAACCCTGTTGACATTTTTACTGAGGTTCGATATTCCCAAAGCGCTGAAAATAGCATGTTATGCCAATTTGACCGATGAATCCCAATGATTCGTCGGATCATGATGACTAGAACTTTGTTGATGGCTTCAACCAGACCATTAGCTTGTGGATAATAAGGAGTTGAACTATCGTGATGCAAACCAAGCTGGCCTGTAAGTTCAGTCATCATAATGTTTCGAAAATGATGCCCATGATCAGTGATAATCGCTTGTGGAAACACCAACCTAGCAATTATATGATTGAACACGAAAATCGCAGTTTTTTTTTCCGTTTTGCCTCAATGTAGGCATTCGGCTCAGCCCACTTGGTAAAATAATCTACCGCAAGGATGATATCGCATGCCCCCCGGCCGAGTGAGGGTTACTATGTAATAAAATCAATACCCATTTGGGAAAGACCAACGACAATTATAGGGTGTAGAGGAGCAGGTGGAGCGCGCATCTTCGATCAAAAATCTGGCTGTTGTGGCATTTTCCGACCGCGATATAAATCTTTAACATAGACGGCCGGAGTAGCCAGCCGTGCAATATCTTTTGGGTTGTGGCATACCCAGACATATGACTGCCACATGCTCCAGAGTGACAGTCATTTAGGACCCTTTCAGCTTCCTCATGAGTTAAACAACGTCGAAAAATAGAGTCTGCCCCACGACGATAAAGAGTATCTCCAATAATTCTGAATTGGCCGAAAGGAATCATATTTTTCGACGTTCTGACCTTGAAATATCTAGCCAAAAGGATTGGGTTTGGAGATAAACGATGATATCCCCGTACCACGGATCTAAAGTGCTGATTAGAAACAAGGATTCGTCCGCAATGGGCTCCTCCGCCACAGCTTCCGTGTCAGCATGCGGGAAGTCACACATTAACTACGCAAAAACTAAAATATAGATCATAGGGTTGCAATCAGAAATTACTGTAGTTTTACGTAGTAAAATCTAATGACGAAAATGTTGGACAACTGCCAATGCTAATTTCTCCACATGTGAGTATTTTAGCTCAATTGGATTTAAAGTGTGACTAAGGTAATATATCACATGTTCAGTACCGAATTCATCTTCCTGAACTAACACCATTCCGATGGTGGAATGGGAGGCGGCGAGATACAAGAAGTAGTCCTGGTTGTAGTTGGGAGGATGCAATAACAGTGCATGGGTCAACGCACGTTTTAGTGCATCAAAAGATTTTTCAGCTATCTCATCCCAAAAGAATGGAGTATTCTATTTCAACAACTAGGTAAAACCCTTTGTGATCTCGGCGTAGTTAGGAATGAATCGACGTAAAAAGTTTGCTTTCCCTTGCAAACTTTGGAGTTGGCGAAGACTCGAAGGAGGAGGCAATTTGACAATGGCTTCAACCTTCAAGGGATCGATGTGAATGTCGACTTTCGAAACAACAAACTCCAGTAACCGACCCGTTTCTATACAGAAAACACACTTGTGTGGGTTCAACCTAATCCAATAATGCCTGCACCTCATAAAGATTGCGCGTAAATAAATGAGATGATCAGCTCGATGTAATGAATGAGCAGGCAAATCATCGAGATAGGGTTGCACAATGTGCTTGATACCATGAAAAGCATAAGACATGGCCCTTTGAAAAGTTTCCCTGGCGTTCTTTAGCCTAAAAGGTAATTTGCAATAAGCAAATGTCCCCCATGGACAAATGAAAGTTGTTTTTGGTTGATCAGTAGGTAGAATATTGATTTGATTGTATCCGGAAAAACCATCCATGAAGGAGAATATTTCACTTCCGTCACAATCATCAATGATTTGATTGATTTAGGGAGTTGGGTAATTGTCCTTTGGACAGGCTCGATTAATGTCCCTATAATCGATACAGATTCTTATTGTGCCTTGCTTTTTCTTAACAGGAACAATATTCGATACCCAATCCGTTAATGGAATCGGATAAATGAAACCTGCTTTGAGTAATTTTTCAACTTCTGCTTTAATTGCAACAGCTTTTCTTGGGTGGATCTGACGCAAACGTTGCCAGACGGGTTTAGAATCCAGGTAAGTTTTGATTTCATGAACAACAATTGCGGGGTCAATTCCTGGAATTTCCTCATATGACCAGGCAAACACATCGCGGAATTCTTGAAATAGGGCCTTATATGTTTGAATTTCATCTTCCGTACAAGCGGCACCTATATGAATGTTTTCAACAATTTCAGGCTTAACCGAAATATCGATAGGAATAGTTCGAGAAATATTTCCCAAGTTTAACTCTGAATCAGGATTTTTCATTGGATTCTGAGCTTCCTTGACATATTCAATCGTAAAAATTGATGAAAAAACATTTTTGAAAATGATCACTCTCGAGTAAAAATGAAGATCTATGATGAAGATCTTCCCATGGTAAATCATCGACGCATAGGATTTCACGAATTTTCTCATCAGTGTGAACAAGTTCAGAAAACGTTATTGAATCCGAGTTTGATGTTGAAAGTGATTCCTCATGGACCACATCCATTCAGTCAATTTTGGTTGAAAAAGTGTCGGAAAGCAACTACACGGCCTGATACACAATTTCATAGGGACTTAAAGGCATAACATCACCAAATGAGTGTAGCTCAGATTCAGAAGGTACGATCCAAGGATCATCATAAACAATGGTGTCTGATGAAATCATATGAATGGTTGCAATAGAAGACGATGCGTTTATAGGAGGAAAAGGAAAAGTTCCCAGTAAATCGGCATCTTTAACTAGTCCTACTCCAACATCCTTATACGGGATAGTCGTTTTACCGACATGCTGAATGCTTTCAGAAGAGGTTGGGTCGGATGAAAAGTAAGTTAGCTGGTCTATGGTTACGATCTTTCCATTATGAGGGAATTTTATAAGCCGAAAGACCGATGAAATGACAGTTGTCATAGCGTAAGACCAACTACGACCCAAGAGAAGGTTGTAATCTAGAGGGGCATCAACCACCTCCGCATCTAGATTAACGGTTTTGCCTTCAACCCCTATAGATAAATCCTGTAGAATGCCAAAAGGATGAAACCCACGGCCATCAAAGGCCTTTAGAATCGTCGGGGATTGATTTAGCGAAGGAGAACCAAGTGATCTTCAACACTGTATCGACATAATACACGTTGAGGCTCCCTCATCAATCACATTCCTATGAACAGGTTTGTTTTTTACTATCACTAGGATCTGGAAAGCCATTGATGAGGTAAGCACGGTGTACTATTTTTTAGATCAAAAATTATAAGGTTCGAGTCCTGAACGTCAACAACTCCTATAGCCGACAAAAGTAATTTACGCTGTGCTGGACATGATTGCAGCACTTCCAAAGCTGACATTGCTGAAGGTGAAACAGCTAAATCTTCAACAATGTTATAGTTCTGAGCCACTCTCGCATGTGGATTGAAAGCTAACTTTCGAAGTATACCCTTGGTGGGCGGTTTGATTACTAATTCTAGATTAGGTTTCTCGATCTGTAGTGGATCGGAATCGGGAGCTGAGGTTAATGGGTTAGAATGAGAAGATTCTGCTTCTTTACCATCAACAGGACTTTTACTTCCATAATCATGCGATCGAGTCGCAATCCTAACATGAGACATCATCAGTATGGGTTCTTCATTGGCATTTGAGGAAGAACCTATCATCTTACTGTCTTGACTTGGAAAAGGATCCTTCAAAATAGCAGGAGTTTGGTAACCTTTGAAAATTTTCGCAACCTCTGCACAATGAGGGCAGTCTCTTGTAAAATGCTCTTTGTCACAAATGAGACAAGGATAACGAGGTTTGCGTTTCTCATCAGTTGATTCCACTTTTTCTCGTTTCTCTTTTGAATTTTTATATGTTTTATTTTTCTTCTTCCCTTTCTTCTTACCACCGGATTTTGATTTAGCTGTAGATGACTCTACAACATGAATATCGGCGGAAAGTTCCACGGAAGAATCTGCTGTCGAGTAATCTAGCAAGGTTATGATAGGAGAATAATTCTTGGAAGACTTCTTCTTACTTTTGGTATTAACCGTACCAATCATACCATCAGCGGCATGAGACCCTGAAGGAGCTGCAGCGATTTGGTTTTGCTTGGGAAGATCGGGGATTTTCTCATGTAACGTATTTGACTGAGTATAAACTAAGTCATGGTACTATGCTTGAGCAATTACTTTCTCCTCAGTGATGACTCTGGCCTTAGCTACATCCTCAGTGATCTTGGGAAGTAAAGATTTTACAAACCATTCAGCTAAGATCTGATCCGAGATAAATACTTTCACTAAACGTCGTCGACGTCTCCATTCATGAATGTGATCTGAAATGTAAGTGGAAGTTGACTGCTTTAATGAAGTCAATAATTTTGTGCCATTGTCATATCTGACTGGCAACTGAAAATGAGTTAAAAACAAAGTAGATAACTGACTAAAGTTATAAAAAGTGGCTCGCGGTAACTCAATGTACCACTTGGCCGCAAGACCAATTAGAGTGTGCTGGAAAAGTCTTAAATGGATTGAATCATCTGAAATGGAATTAGACGCACACTAGAGGTGATAAGTCATCACATGGTTCGACGGGTCCTCTCCTGATTTGCCTTCAAACTTAGGAATATCACTAGGCAACTTATTCGGCATTGGCGGCCAAAACGGAAGATAGTTAATTGGATCATTCGTAAGGCACGTCAAGTCAGGCAAGTCCAAAGTTGCGATAAACGGTAACTGACGATTAGGGTCCCTAAAACCCTGGGTCGTCAAACCATTCCCAGGAGGAGGATATCCAGGATAACTAGGAATTGGAATTGCATTTGGGATATTATATCCTCCCGGAAAACCAGGATTAACCGAACCGTACTGGGGTTGTTGAGGTTGTTGATATGTATACCCAGGGTACAGTTGATATTGATAGACTGGCTGTTGCACAGCAGGACCGAATTGGTACTGCCCCTGGTACGATTGATAAGTAAATTGAGGTTGACTTGCGACAACCGTACTTGAGCCAGGTTGTCCTACAGGTGTCTGAACCAAAGTGTGAATCGTGGGTCCAGACTCAGGTAAATATGTCTGAGGAGTTGATACAGGAACAGTAGAAACTGAAGTTGTCGATACTCCAGATGTAGGTGGGGTAGATTGAACAGATGTTGCAGCAGTTGTAGCAGCCGTTTGAGGCAGAGTACGCGGAGTACTGGGCCCAGGCTGAGAAACTACAGAAGGTGCAGAAGTTTGAATAGTAGACTGGACAAGTTGTTGGGGTGAACTAGAAACCAAGCGTTGTCCAGTTTGAGATGACAACTGTACATTCGGTTGCAAGACCTGTTGGGATTGAGATGGATCCCACACCAAGTTCATTCCAGGGTACGAACCCATAACAGGTTGAGAATATTGAAGACCATAACCGGGTTGAGGGTAGGGTTGATAATTCAACGGTACATTTCCAGATCCTTGAACATATGATTGACTGGAAGGTGGTTGGTAACCTTGGGTTGGGTATTGACCTTGGGGTTGATAACCCTGAGGCATGTACTGATACTGGGGCTGACCTTGAGGTACATATTGATACTGGGGTTGACCTTGAGGTACATATTGAGTCTGGGGTTGACCTTGAGGTACATATTGAGTCTGGGGTTGACCTTGAGGAACATATTGTCCCGTAGGTATGTACTGTCCTTGAGGTTGCCCCCCAGGCGCAAACTGGGTACCTTGAGGTTGCCCCCCAGGCGCAAACTGGGTACCTTGAGGTTGCCGCCCAAGTGATACTTGAGGAGTTTGAGGCTGCCCCCTAGGCGGTGACTGACCACCTTGAGGTTGAGGATTGGGAATAGTGCCCGACATCATGAGAATATCTTCTACACTCAACGGCTTAGTACCATTATTTCCAGTTAATAACCGTTGTTCAATAGGTTGAGGAGATGCTCCCGAAAAAGTACCAGAAAGTGACTGATACCTAGCGGGAACAGAAGGACCGTCGTACAAAAAAGTTTCTAGAGATTGAGAAAACATGGACGACTGTCTTGACATATTTAACGAAGGATAGTAACCCCTAGGTGTTGGGTGATAAGAAATACGAGGTGGTGAAAAACTTAGTCCCGGGTTTTCCAAAAAGTTAGTCAATGAAAGATACCAAGCACTGCTCCTAGGTGGACTGTAAAAGATTGATTCACACTCCCTAAGCTCTATAGCAGGTTGATTTTCAGGGATAGGGATGCCTTCTTTTTCTTCTGGAGTAGCAAGTTCTTCAATAGCTATTAGTCTAGAAGGAAGATTTTGGGTAATTACTCTTTCTACCCTGGGTGAACCAGGAGCACTAGAAGTTGGAGAGTTAAACCCCAATGTTGGAGTAGCAGCAATTTCAGTTTCAGGTTCAGATATTTCAGGTTCTTCACCTATATCACTAGTAGATGAAACACTACCAGTAACTTCGGAAACAGACACAGACTGTGTATTATAACCTGCTACTAAAGCTTGAAAATCAGGATGTACCACCAAAGAAGACTCTCCTTCTTCAGGTGACCCAACTCTACTGTCTCTAGGAGTTACCAGGGCTCGTAGCCCTTCAGGCTAGCTTGGTGAAAACTCAGGAGGTTGGCCCCGAAGTCTACAGGACTTCCTCGATAATTCAGCCACGGTTAAATATTTTAACTACTTCACACGAAAACAAAGTAAAATCTCAATGAAAATCACCTAAAGCCTCTAAAGAACCAAACAAATTGAATCACACGCCTTAAGAATCTAGGAGATCAAACCACACACAAACAGTAACTTTCCATACTGAAAACACTAGTTGGTGATGAAATCCAACGTCGCAGAGTTCAATGCAGAAATGGCAGTTGGAACAGTTACCCCGGCAACCTGCTTAATGAATAGACTGGCACAAGTTCCTCCACTAAACCGTCTCGAGTGAAGAGAACCCGCCATAAAATCCAAGTGAGTCTAGCCGACGTCTGTTCTAGGTACAGTGGGATCTTCCCACCACTGTCACCTTAGGAAGAACCCTATAGAATATGGTCACTATGGTCACCAACGGAAACAAATATACCTGGGGGAATAGTCTACGATCTGATACGCACGCAAGGGCAGAGTAGCAAGCTCAATCCCCTTAAAGTCTCCTTGACATAATCCAAGGTTTACCAACAAGTGCCCCAGGCTCCTCGACAATGGTTAATCCGAGGTTTACCGTTTTTAATACGTGAATATCTGGTGTCGTTCCCAATGAGGAAGGATTGATTCCCACACTGGTTCGGACACGATCTTGTGCTTCTCCTCTAAGAGGAGCTTTCCCAGAGCATAAATGCAATAGTTGGATTTTTCTCCTAGCGCAAGATACAGCTACTTGTTTGTTTTACTATCTTGGAGAGTTAATTACTCCCTACTCCAAGGCACTAGCCTAAGCTATATTGGTGTAATAGAGCCCTAGAAATAAAAATATTGCTAGATTGATTTTACTTTAAGCGTTATTTTTATTGGTTTTTGATTAAGTCAAGAGGTGTGGAGATGAAACTCGTGGTGTGAAGACTCGACTCGAAATCACTAAAAATGCACTTAAGATGATTAAACAATCTTTTCCCTTCAATGAACTTCTAGCTAGGAAAGAGTTTGAGAATGCAAATTCTTGTAAACACAAATCTTTCTTAACGAACAAATTAAAAGACGAGTTTTTGTCTTTTCCAATGCGCTCAAAACGAGACAACTAGTTATATTTACAAAAATTTCCCTTTTCTTTCAAACACTCAAATACTACAAAAACAAACTTTTTCCAAAAGAGATATTTTCTATTTTTATAAAACACTCAAAATTATGGACAAAGCAAATCTTGAGATCTATAAACTATAAAAAACTATTTGAAGTAAAAGCTTACAAGATGTCTTTTTCAAGGATGTTTTACTCAGCTATAAGCAAACTAAGGACTAACTTGTCCAGAATCACAAATTAGTCAAAAAACAACCAATTTTGTTTTCTTTTTTAAAAATGAAATCCAAACTTTTAACACAAGCTCTTTCGAAGTTTTGCAAAGAGAAAACACAAGATGGATTCCTCAACAAAGGTAGATTTTGCAAATGGTCAGACTCATAAGAAGCCCAGTAAAAACCAAGGTGATCTGAGGCTTCTACAGCTTCTAAGCTCTGAGCTACTACACGACCAAAATAAAAATCAAGACCGGCAACCAAAACTTCTAGGAATTTCACCTAAAACCCTAACACCAATGGAATTAACCTAAGGAAAGTTCTTAACAAGTCACATGCAGGTCTGGGCAGGGGATAACAACATCTAAACAAATACTAAAATGACTGAAAGAGAAAATCTTAAGTTTTTCAAAATTTTAGCAGGGTCCGCAGGCCCGAAGTTCACACAGGTGCGGGAACGCTCTGTGTGAAAAGCAAAAGTGCGGATAAGTACGCACTGTGTTGCAAGCCAAGGGTGCGTTCCTCTCCTAAAGTTATGAAAAACAAAAAATAATCCTAGATCTACTAAATCCACCCAATTCCACACACAACAAGCCAAAAACATAAACAAAAACACAATTTCTCAGGTCAAAATAAAAACAAGGAAAAAATCAATTCCCTAGTGGAGTCGCCATTTTGTCACACAGAATGAGTCGATTTTGTGGACAAGCTCGACCTCCCTAGTATCTAAAGATATCTAATGACAAGCAAGCCAATCAAAAACTATCTTTCTCTAAATATGCAATCAAAGACAAAGGAAAACAAGTGTTTTAGGCCTACCTTGGCCAATGCAAGTTTGTGGAAGCCTCGCTCCCTCGCTCCAAATGAGCTTCCTTGAAGCGTAAGTCTGCAAACACAAAAAAGCAAACAAATTAAATAGCACCTGAAAAGCCAATATCATAAAGCATATTCATCATAATGATCAAGGAGATTATGAAACAAACCACATAAGACAATTTGTTGAGAAAAAAGAATCTGATTGTATTAATTCAAATCAAAGAAGAACTTTACAACCTGTGCCTTGATGCTGTACAAGCTCCTCCCAGGGTCCAACAAGAAGTCTCCTCTACTTTGACAAGTTCCACTCACTTCCCAATGAAGCCAAAAGGTATGTGATCTCTCCTCTCAAGCTTAACTAGGAAGTCTTGATTTCACCAGCATTTACCCTAAAAAATGTTCAGCTTCTAACCTCCCTAGCCACTAACCCAATGCCTCAATTTATAGTGCAATGGAGGGAAGTTATTAGGTCCTCCTTCAAAGGGATAGAATCCTCCTTCAAAGGGATAGCTCCTCCTAACAAGGGATTAGCTCCTTCTCTTTTGGGATGCATGAACCACCTTGGAGCGAACAATCCACGTCAAAATTCCTTCTAGAATCATCTAGAATTAACCCAAAGTGAGTTTTTTAGAATAAACTTGCGCCTTTTTTACTTCCACATGGGTCCGCACCCACCCCTTTACAGACAGAGCAGGCAGATCCGTAGGTAACATGAACAAAGAGTGCGGGACCGTAGGTAACAGTGAGAAAGAGTGCGGAACTAGAGCTTTATTGATTTTTAATGTCTTTCTCTCATTTTCAAAGCTTGACATGAAGAGTTGAGGTCTGAGACTTGCTTAGGAGGACAGTATAAGTGATGATAGACCCATACTGATTGCAAATAGTCATGGTGACGATATTTTTGTGTAACACAACTCCTGAGGCAATGCCCAAAAGAAGGAGAGACATAAGGCCACAATCTCCACCACCCAAAGTTCCAATTCCAACTGCACTTGAAACTCCTCAATTTTTGCCTTCAACTGAGATTGAAGAGGTACAACCAGTACCAATTTCTTAGTCTGAATCCATAGCCATTATGTCTAGAGAAAGAGAGACTAAAGGTCCCTCTTTAGAAGAGGAAGAATTCAAGAAAGCTTTCTATACTTTGACTGAGATGGTTAAAATCCTCTATGAAGAGAAGAATACTAGAATGGTTGCAGAGAGTGCTAAACCTCCACATGGAGAAGGAAGCTCATAGGACAAAAATGATGAGAAGAAGGATTCCAAAGGGAATGGTGGAAATCCACCTCCATCTCCACCATACTCATCATCTTCCTCATCATCGTCATCATCTCACACAGCATCATCTTCCACTACCACCACTGAAACTACTCATACTCATTCAAAAACCCAACAAGGAAAGACTCCATTACTTAAATTGGACATAAAAACTGAACTTCCCATGTACAATGGAGAGGTGAATGTAGAAAATTTGGACAACTGGATTTTACAATTGGAGGTATACTGCAGAATTCAGAACCTTCAAGAAGACAACATAAAGATCCAGTTGCCTTCATTGAGGCTAGAAGGAGCTACACTAGTTTGGTGGGAAGCAAAGACTCAAGGGAAATGAGAATCCATGGTAATATATCCATTACTTGGGTTGAATTTGTTTCTGCAATTAAAAGTTAGTTTTATCCTTTAACCTATATGCAAAAATCCATTATGAGCTGGCATAGTTTTAGGCAGCTTAAAGGCCAAACATTCCAATATTATACATAGGAGTTTAGGAAAAGGGCTTTGTTATTAGGAGTGAACTTGAATTCCCAAGACACACTGCTGAAATATTGGGGGTTTACATTCCTATCTAAAACATACTATTCTTATGTTCAATCCAAACAACTTAGATGAGGTATGTGTGCAAGCCATGCACCTTGAATCTAGAGGAAAGAACATTCAGGAAGAGGGTAGTAAGAGGAATCCATTCAAGGGCAAGGAGAAAGAGAAGGGTGGAAAATCGAAGGGAAAGAAAAATGCAAGTGTGAAGAAAGGAGGAGATAAAATCACATACAAACATTGTTTCAAAGAGGGGCATGATGAAACCCACTGTTAGAAATTGCATCCCGAATTAAGGCCTAAGAAACAAAACAATAAGGGAAAACAAAATACGACAGTTACCACACAGCATGACCTTGGTTCAAATTCTAGTGATGATACCAAGATTTCATCCATGGTTACAAAAGGAAAAGAAATTGTTGCAAGCACTAGTTCATCACATAGTCAAAACAACACTCCAAATGAAGAGTCAAGAATAGAGTTGTTTCATGTAAGAGTGATTTCAAATCATACAAAGATTGATGCATTATTTGATAGTGGGTGACAATCAAACTTGATTTCAGAAGACTTGGTTAAAAAAATAAACCTTGAAACTGTACCTCATTATAAGCCATATCCATTACATTGGATAGTTAACAATGCAAACTTATAGGTTACAAGGAAGTGTTTATTCAAGTTCGCCATTACTAAAAAAATTCATTGATGAAGTTGAGTTAGATGTAGTTCCACTTGACATCTTAGGAATCATTTTGGGTAGTACTTATTTGTATGATAAAAAAGCAGTATTTTATTGCCATGAAAGCAAATACATATTGCTCAAGAATGGGGTGTAGTACATAGTGAGAGCACATCACAAAAAGCTGAACATTTCTTTGGTTAATGCAGGGCAGATGAAGAGACTAGTAAATGCAAGTAAAAAAATTGTGCTTCTCATGATCAAGAAAAAGAATGATATTGATTATGAATCTTTTGAAGGTTTTGATGATAAATTGAAATCTAATTTGTTTGATGTGGTAAGCAAGCATGGCGAGATGTTTCAGGAGCCAAAGGGGTTACCTCCCAAGAGGGGAATTCAACATGAGATTCAATTGCAACAGGATGTTCCACTTCCGAACATTGGCATGTATAGCATGTCTATTATGGAGAGCTTGGAAATAAAAAAGAAAATTCAAGAATTGTTGAACAAAGGTATCATAAGCCCATATACTTCACCGTGTGGCTCACCCATTGTCTTGGTGCCAAAGAAGGATGGAACTTGGCGCATGTGTGTGGATTTCCGTGCACTGAACAAAATCACGATAAAGAATCATTATCCACTCCCAAGAATTGATGTTTGCTTGATCAATTGAGGTATGCAAAATATTTCACTAAGTTAGACTTATGAAGTGGTTATCATCAAGTTAGGATAGTTGAAGAAGACATTTGGAAAACCGCATTTAAAACTAAACAAGGATTGTTTGAGAGGCTTGTTATGCCTTTCAGTCTTACAAATGCTCCAACTACTTTCATGAGGGTAATGAATGATGTATTGAGACCATTTCTAGATGATTTTTTAATTGTCTACTTAGATGATATCCTCATATTCAGCAATTCAAGAGATGAACATGTCATGCATGTAAACAAAGTACTTGATCTCTTGAGAAAAAATAGTTTTTTTTAAAGATGTCGAAGTGTGAATTTGGCAAGACTTAATTGGTGTATTTGGGACACATTGTTGGAGGAGGTGAGCTGAAGATCGACCCCTCTAAGGTTGAGGTCATTCTAAATTGGCCCAAGCCCAATACAGTTAGAGAGGTAAGAAGCTTTTTAGGGGCAGCACAACATTGGAGAAATTTTATTGCTAATTTTTCTTCCATTGCAGCTCCATTACATGCATTGACAAGTGTCAAGAAAGTCTTCCATTGGGGAGATGTACAGCAGAAAGCATTTGACGCTTTGAAGCAAAATATAAGTTCAACACCGATATTGGCACTTCCGGATCTTAGACAACCATTCAAGATTCAAACGGATGCAAGCGATTATGCCATGGGAGCAGTTCTATTTCAGCAAGGTAAGACCATTTCATTTCATTCTGAAATATTTAATGGAGCTGTAACTAACTATCCCACATATGACAAAGAACTTTATGCATTGGTACAAAGTGTTAAGAAATGGAAGCACTATTTGATGGGGAAGGAGACCATCATCCACATCGACCATCAACCATTGCAGTATTTATAGTCACAATCAAAGTTGCAACAGTCACGACATTTCAGATGGATGGTTTTTCTACAATTTCATTTGGTTATCAGGTGTAAAAATGGAATCCACAATAAGGTAGTTGATTTGCTTTCAAGGCCTATTGTAAATTCATTTGTTACACTCAAGCATAACTCTGTTTTGCATGAAAGTTACATAGAACAATATGCAAATGATAGTGACTTTCAAGAAGTATATGCAAGCTTGAGTCAAGGAAATCAAATTGAAGAGTTGGATTATCATGTACATAATAGTTTGTTGTATCACTTGGGCAAGTTGTGTATTCCACAGGGAGAAAGAAACAGTATCATAAGGGAGGTGCAAACTTCATTGATTGCTGGACACTTTGGTGTAGGCAAGACAATAGTGAATCTTGAAAGGTATTGTTATTGGCCATGCATGTTGGATAATGTTTCTCATTTCATAAGAGGATGTCCTTTATGTGCTACAAGTAAGCATAGCAATAGGAAACTTGGTTTATACACTCCACTTCCAGTACCTTCACGTCCATGGGAGAGTATCTCAATGGATTTTGTAGAAGGTCTTCCATTGTCAAGGAAAGGTCATGATTACTTGTATGTAGTTGTAGACAGGTTCAACAAGATGTGCATATTAACACCATGTAAAAAGAAAATTACAGTTGAACAAACAACTCATATTTTCTTCCAAAACATTTGGGTTCATTTTGGTCTTCCTACTTCTATTATAAGTGATCGAGATTCTCAATTTGTTGGGAATTTTTGGTCAGCTTTGTGGGACATGATGGACACAAAGTTAAAGAAGAGTACAACCTTTCATCCACAAACAGATGGAAAAACTGAGGTGGTCAACAGAATAATTATTCATTTTCTTAGAGGATATTGCAGCAAACATCCCAAGTTGTGGGATGAATAGTTGCATTACATACAACAGGTCAAAGCATCTTCCACAAACACATCGTCATTTGAGGCATGTTATGAGTCCTTGCCAAAATCACCATTGGACTTCATATTTGAGAAAGATGTCACCATCGAAGGTCACAGTGACGTCGATAAGGCAAGGAAGTTCATAGAGAAAATTCAGTTGATACATCATACAGTGCAAGAACAACTTGAGAAAAGTCAAAGCAACTACAAGGCAAGGCATGACAAACACCAGGTTGATCACAAATTTCAAGTTGGCGACGAAGTTTGGTTATATATTAGAAAATATAGACTTCAAGGGGAAGGTAAAAATCTTAAACCAATCTGTCAATGGTCCTTTTAAAATTCTGGAAAAGATTGGTAACAATGCATTTGATGCAGGAGCATCCTGCTCAGAATATTATTGCTCATTTGGTTGATTTAGGGGGTGATGTTTTTAATTATTTTTAGGAATCTTGTATAGATTGAGTGAGAAATCTATGTGTGAGGTTTTTATTGTGAAATATTCTCAACTATGTGAGAATATCAGGGATAATTGATATGTGTAGATCTCGTAGAGATCTTAGGGATTACGAGATCCTCGAATAGGAATTAGTTGAGTAAATTATGGGGGAAATCATGGATTTAGTATAATCCATCATTATTTAATTAATCTATAAATGTAAGCCTGCGAGGAGAGTGAAAAACAAGTGTTAGAGAGAGCTAAGTAGTGGAGAGAATAAATCAAAGCAGGAGATCTTCTGAATATATATGTAAATACTATTATGAATGAAAGGAGTTTGTGTTCAAAACTTGTTTCTGCATGATCTTTTATTATGTGAGTTGGTTTTGTTGATTCTTTAAATCGTAGGCTAAATCCTCTATTAAATATAGGAAATTATGTGTGAAATTAAATCCTTTAGTGATGTTGGTGTTTGAGGGTCATCTGGACAAAGGCTTTAATTTATTGATCACCGATTGAAAGCGGACAGAGATTGAATGAACTGATAAATCATCATTGACCATAGGATGGATCAATGATGATCTATTTGGGAGAAGATTGACAGTGTTCGCGTGGTGAATTTGCACGCACTTTAATACAAGAAATAAACCCAATAACATTATAAAATCAAGTTAATTGATAAATCGATCATGACCATTGAAGTGATCCGACGGTCATCACGTGCCAACAAGCGCAGATGATAATTCCAAAATCGGACGTGATAATTTATAGAACTGAGTTAATAGCTCAGTTAATCATGACCGTCTGTTTGAAGGGATTAGATCTGATGGTAATCGCATCAGGAGATGCACACTGGTTAATTTAAATTTCAAACATGATATTTTATGGATTGTGATTTAATCCAGTTGAATTCTGGATCGATCATAGCCGTTCATTATGAATGGACAAGATCCGACAGATATCGCTTCGGAAGATGCGTGTTGGTTAGCATTTTATTCAGACACGATAAGGTTTGAACTGGATTTTAATTTTGTTTGGGATTCACACAAAATATCGGGGTCTGATAGTTTGGTAAACAAGGTTTTTAATTGCACGTAATTAATTTAAATTCCCGAATTGTGTAAAGATGTGGTTTTCACTTCATCAAAGTGGAATCAAAGCAGAAGAAGATTATGCATGAAGTATGATTATATTGCAGATTTGTCAGTGTTAGTCTTTATAATTTTTGTGCAGAGTAACAGCAGAGGAAGGTGAGAAGATTTGCAGCATCATAGAGCAAGGAGTGCTCATATCGTTCCAAAGGAAAGAATTGGATTGATGCCAAAAGACTAAGCTCAAAGGAGAGAAGTTTGGTGAGGTTTTGTGTAGCAGGGAGGACTTGTTACTGCAGAGGTTTTGTTGCAGCTCATGAATGTTGTTACGAGAGACCAAGAAAGCATATTACAAGGAAAATCAGTGGCGCAGCAGAAGCAAAGGGAAAAGAAGAAGAGTCAGTTTTAGAATTTGTTTGAGGTAAATATTTTCTTTTATTGAATTTCGAATATTGATTTGAGTTTGAAGAATTAGTGAAAATGAACATGGAGAAACTTAGGAAAGGTTCAAATAAATGTCAGATGAGTCATGAAGAGCGTAGGATAAGTATTGCAGTGATGAGAGCAGAGTTGAATATACTACTTGAATGGTTTCAAGAGAAAGAGAATGAAGACCGAAGACATGGATGGAGAATAAGGAAACGGGTCAAGTTGGAATCTATTGCAACAGAAATGGAATGTTATGTTGATGAACAAACTTGAAAAAATACATATTTCTTTGTTGGAGAAGGAGAGACTCATAGGAATAGAGTCACAGCAAAGAGGATTTGCTAAAACCCCAAAATCCCATGGTGGGAATTTGGTGCTTGAAGCATCAAAAGAGACCGAAAGGTCTGGTATTTTTAAAACTGATAGTTTGTCTCTGAATACAGGTATGGTACTAAATAAGGAATTTGTTGCTATAGAGACAGCTAATGACCATTGTTATGATCAAGAAGTATTTTATGAACCTGAAGGAAATTGGGACGATTTTTTTTCATTCCATGAAGCTGAGTTTGCAGCTTAATTAGAGAAGGAAACAGTAGCTAAAGAGACACAAGCCAAACAAGTTGAGACCAGAGAAACTGTAACAAAAGAGGAAAGGACACCATAGAGAACATCAATTGTGTTGATGTGATTAACAAAGAGGAATTACTCCTAGAGCATGGTGGAGAAAATTGCTTTACAGATATAGAGAATTTGGTTGACAGTTCGAGTGATGATGATGGTGAACTTTCAGATTTAGTTCATACTAATCTCAGCATGACAGAGTTACCCGGCAAAGCTATAGGTGCAGATAGTGAACCAGCTCGAGATTCGTTCAAAATTTGGAACCCAGAAAAATGGCTATTCAAGTTTCCAGATGCAGTTCACGAGTCTATATTTCCATAACAGAGGATGATGAGGTATGGATAGTTGAGAATCATGTTTAATAATTCTCTGAAGATATTTTTTGTGAATTTAATGTCAGACTACATGATGAAATTATTCCTTTGAAGGACCATCAGCAAAACAAAGTTTGGAATCTTGGAGGTAGAAAGTCATTCAGACTTGTAGCTGTCACATTACTACAGAAAAGTGACAGACCTCATAGACAGGACTCTATCATTTTCTTTCTACATCGGGAGTCTGATGCAAGAGCATCCTGCACAGAATATTATTGTTCATTTGGTTGATTTAGGGGGTGATGTTTTTAATTATTTTTAGGAATCTTGTATAGATTGAGTGATAAATCTATGTGTGAGGTTTTTAGTTGTGAAATATTCTCAACTATGTGAGAATATCAGGGATAATTGATATGTGTAGATCTCGTAGAGATCTTAGGGATTACGAGATCCTTGAATAGGAATTAGTTGAGTAAATTATGGGAAAAAACATGGATTTAGTATAATCCATAATTATGTAATTAATCTATAAATGTAAGCTTGTGAGGAGAGTGAAAAACAAGTGTTAGAGAGAGCTAAGTAGTGGAGAGAATAAATCAGAGCATGAGATGTTCTGAATATATATGTAAATATTATTATGAATGAAAGGAGTTTTGTGTTCAAAACTTGTTTCTACGTGATCTTTTATTATGTGAGTTGCTTTTGTTGATTATTTAAATCATAGGTTGAATCCTCTATTAAATACAGGAAACTGTGTGTGAAATTAAATCCTTTAGTGGTCTTGTTGTTTGAGGATCGTCTGGACAAAGGCTTTAATTTGTTGATCGTTGATTGAAAGCAAACAGAGATTGAATGAAAAGACAAATCATCATTGATCATAGGATGGATCAATGATGATCTATTTGGGAGAAGATTGACGGTGTTCACGTGGTGAATGTGCACACACTTTAACAACAGAAATGAACCCAATAACATTATAAAATCGAGTTAATTGATAAATCGATCATGACTGTTGAAGTGATTGACAGTCATCGCATGCCAACAAGCGCAGACAATAATTCCAAAATCGGACGCGATAATTTATAGAACAGAGTTAATAGCTCAGTGAATCGTGATTGTCTGTTTGAAGGGATCATATCTAAAAGTAATCGCGTCAGGAGATGCACATTGGTTAATTTAAATTTCGGACATGATATTTTATGGACTGTTATTTAATCCAGTTGAATTCTGGATCGATCATAGTCGTTCATTATGAATGGATGAGATTCGACGGATATCGCTCCGGAAGATGCATGTTGGTTATCATTTGATTCAGACATGATAAGGTTTGAACTGGATTTCAATTTTGTTTGGGATCCACGCAAAAGATCGAGGTCTAATAGTTTGGTAAATAAGGGTTTTAATTGCACGTAATTAACTTAAATTCCCGAATTGTGTAAAGATGCGGCTTTCACTTCATCAGCACTTAAGCTTGATTTTCCTCCTTATATGCAAATATACTCTGTTGTTAATGTTGAGAATTTGAGATTGTTTGAGTCTCCTTTGGTTGATGATCAAGGAGAGCATGTTTAACTGCCATCAATAGATGATTTTTTGCTAGAATATCTTGATGAACTTGTAGTAGGATCTCATACTTGACAAAAGAACCAGAACTTCAAAGAGAGGGGTTGTCAAATACCTTAGAGTGG
>APFE031049720.1:0-12930 GCA_000404065.3 Pinus taeda | reverse complement strand
TATATATAGATATAGATATATATAGATATATATACAACGAGCAACGTATATGTATTGATTGCAGCTAGGTCTTCCAACAAGCAGCGTATATATATTTCATTGTTGCGTGCATCTCAACGTATGGTTCGGTGGATAAGGTCACCATTACAGCGTGGATTGGCTTTCATTATAGCATATGGACTGCTGCTCTTTCTACTATAGCTAGGGCATCCAACGTATTCTCTTGTGTGTCTTCTCCTTCTCCAAAAACCCAAGGCATGGAGAGGAGATCACATCAAGAATGAGTATGCCAATTGACATCAAAAATCTTCTATTTATACTAAAGTGAGGATGATGAATAGACAGGTCGGTTGGGCTTCTAGAGCCTACAAAATAGTTGGTTGGCTTAATAATAATTTCATAAACAAAATAAAATTAATATCTTCATAGATACTTATCGGAATCGGATGATCTTTGGATCAATCCTACACCTCTCGAAGAGAGGGATCCAATAAAAATATCAGCTACCATAAATAAGCTGACCCACATGGAGTTTGGCCCTAGTTGCCAATTTAACACTAGGCCATCACATGGAGATCTTGAGGGATGGCTCGGGGTTTGACATTCACCCCTTGGGTGTGTCTGGGTTAGCTGGAGGCACTGCCACATCACAAGGTCATGGCACGTGGTCAATTTTGGATTTGTTTATTCCTCCTAGTTCCAATGTTGTTATGATGGTTTTGCATTTGCATCATGTTACAATTATGGTGGGGTCTTCCCCCTATCGCCTCTAGCTGCAACCACGAGAAACTTTCAACTAACGAAGGATTTTATACCATCATCTCAACTACCTCACGGGTTAGATGGCCCATTTTCGCTGGAGGTATACACATCAGAGCCAACATATGTTCTTCTTTGAAGGCAACATTCTTGAAGAAGTAAATGAATACAAGTACCTCGGGATTAATTTCAACAACAAGCTTAATTGGGAGCATTGCAGAAAGAAGAGAATTTTAGGAGGATGGAAAGCACTATATGCTCTTCAAAATAGATGTAGAGAGGCAGAGTTATGGGATTGGAAAAAAAAATAAAGTGATTTGTGGGCTCCTAGTTTGTCCAGTGATATTATATGGGTGTGAAGTGTGGGTTAGAAACATCCCTGTCTCAAAATGGAAGCAAATTGAGAAAATCCAAAAATGCTTGATCATGAGTAAGTTTAAAATAAAAAGTTCAATTTCTTATGAGGTAATGCTGAGTGAAACAGGAGCAACTTCCATTGAAGCAATTGCTATGGTGTGTCTCATAAGGTATCTACAAAGAATTGAGCAAATGGGAGAAGGTAGATGGCCTAAAGTTATCTTCAATGAAGGAATGAGTGAAAGAAAGAAATCATGGATGAGACAAAACAACAAATGGATGCAAAACTGGAATATTTACCTCAATTCGTTTCCAGCAAATAGCAAGGATTTAAAGAGTTTTTTTATGGAGAAGTTTTGTAAGCATATATGGGGAAAAGAGTTGGGTAGAAAGAAGAAGTACTATGTTCAAGAATTCAACCCCACTTGTGATCTCCAACAAAAAGAGTACATTGGAGCTAGCATTCCATGGAGAGAAAAGATTTGTATTGCTTAATTAAGAACTAACTCGCATCAACTACAGTGTGAAACAGGTCGGTGGAAAAGACCTAAAGAAGCTTGGGAAGAACGGGTGTGTACTTTTTGCACTTCTAGGGTAGTGGAATCGGAAAAACATTTCATTTTGGGATGTGATTCTTTCAGAGACATCAGAGACAGTTACAACAATATGTTAACATCAATTCCTTGGAATTGTCTTTTCAGTGAGGGGACTGTTAGAAGGTTGGGTTAGCTCATCATTAATTTGAATAATAAGAGGATGGAATTGCAAAAGGAAAAAAGCAGGGAAGCTCGTGGTCCCATAGACTATATCTAGTCTCGTGGATGTTAAAATTTCATTTTCATTTTCAGTTTCAGGATGCTTTGTTGAAGGGGACTTCTTACAAACCATAATCCCTCTTTCCAACAAGGGTAGGTATCATACTAAGGAGGTATTATTACTCGGGAGCAATAACTTCATCAATGATCTATTAGCACTAAAGGTTTTGGGTGAAAACCCCTCTTCGGTTGGTTAAGGAAGAGGGAAAGCAACCTCTTGAAGGGTCAAAATTTAAGCAGCATGTTCAAACTCTCCTAGAGGAAACTCATTTGGCACCAAAAGAAAGAAAATAGAGTGTATTAAATTCAAAGGGTCTACAATCAAACTTAATCTAGGGGAGGACCTCTTGATACACCAAGTTATGGATTTAGCAAAGACCTCATTTGTTGGATGCACTCAGGAGAGAAAGTTTAATTTAAATACCCTAAAAAAATTAGGTTAATGAGGTTATGGGAGCGCAATTGCAAAAGACGCACGCGATAAATATACTTGCAAAAGGTTGGATCTAGCTAGTTCTTCAGATTGTTGAAGAGACAAATTAGGTTGTCTAAAAGGTGTGGAACATATATTCAACCCTCGTTCTCTTTAGAAAATGGAACCCGTAGTTTGTTTCTAGCATAGAAAGGTTGGATATTGTTCCTATATGGGTTTGTCTACCAAGGCTCCCACTCGAATATTGGCATTCCGACATTTTTAAGGAAATGGAAAACGCACTGGGGTATTTTATTAAGGTTGACATATCCTATCTTTCCACCTGGGATAAAATGAAGGCTTGGATTCTGGTTGATATAGATTCACAAGAGGATTAATTGAATAAATTATTAGGGAAATTTTGAGGTCTAAATTAGGCCTCCTAAAGAAAATAATAAAATAAGATTCATGAATTTTTAAATAAAGAAAAAAAGGAAACTATTTCTTCTTGTATTTTTGACTTATCTCCTTGTAGGTTCTGTAATGTCCCTTCCTAAATTATTTTGGGAAAAAGATTTATCTCTACATTTTGGGGACCAATTTTGGTGAAGACTGGTAAGCCATTTGATTTTTGATAGAAGACTTAGGAGTTAGAGGCAAGTTAATTTTATTTTGTTTTGTTTTGTTAATGATATGTGGGGACCAGCCACATAAGAAATACGCACTCCCTAAGCCAATGATTCGAAATGCATGAGAGGGAAGAAAAGGTGGGAAGAAAGGCTCCACACTTCATTTGGAATTCTTAGATTATCGAATTTTATTATGTTGCTCGAGCTGTTTAGTCGGGTCACTGGTTGTTTAGCAAGAGTTTTCCATGTGGAGAACTCACCCTCTCTTCGAGGTACTTCGAGTGCCAGCCTAGAGAGGTTCATCCATTATCATCTAGAGGAAATTTGTAGAGAGATTTCCAGCATTTTTATTCAGTTTGCCCCAACAGCGCGTATTTCTGGAGGACGCAGTAGTGGGTTTAGTGTGGCCATTGCAACATTATTCCGAAGGGTTATTTCTGGGAGAAATTATGAGAAGAAGGAAGAATATATTTGTTGGCTATTGGGTGAGTTCGAGAGCTGGAAGTGGCAGCAATATTTAGGAGTGATTTCGCAAACTCTGTGGCCAACGTAGAAGAGAGAAATTGGGCATACGTGGGAGATAGAATTTCAGCCATTGGGACTATTTCTTTCTGGGAGAAATAAGGGAAGTATTCATGGAGTTAATTGCTACATTTCAAGAGTGTCTGGGAAGGATTTTGTTGGTGGTTTGGCAAATAGCGTGCTTCAATAGCTATTGAAAAGCATAGGGCTTTTGGGGGTCAATTTTCGAAGTTCAAAACCAGGCCAAACCAATTCTGATTTTTTTTGGGTTTTCGACAAGGACCTCATAAATAATTTTGCAGGATTTTTTGAGCACCGTAGCTGGGGTTTTCAGCCATATCTTTGTAGGAGACAATGTAGAATTTCTAGGGACTGCGCAGTGCGTTTTGGGGGTTGATTTTGGGAGGTCAAAATCAGGCCAAACCATTTCTAGGTTTTTGTGGGTTTTTCCTGAGAATCTTAGATATCAATTTGTATAATTTTATGAGCATTAGAGGTTGGGTGTTAAGTCATATATTTGCAGAAAACAATGTCAAATTGCTGGGGACCGTGCAATGCAACAGTTGGTCAGTGGATTGTAGCTTCGAGTTCTCATTGCTTCACCTAGGCTTTGCTCTGCTTGCTTTGAGGCAAGCCCAGGTGCATTCCTTCCATATTTTGTACTCTTGCACTAGTTTATAATAAAATGGCTCAGTTTCTTCCATATTTCTTATAGTTATGGGCATTTTCTTTTTTTTTTTGAAATTTTTGTGGTAAAAATTGTTATTTGCTTGCCTATCATTGTTTTTCCTATTTTGGAACATTACAGGTTCACTCAAATTTCAAAATTAGACACATGTTGGATGTGGAATTAAATCCCACCTCTAACGAGTACCCACTGTGCATACTTTTAAGTAGATCCACATCAAAAAACATTGAAAATACAAGAAAAAAACAGTGTGTTTTTTTCATGTATTTTCAATGTTTTTTTATGTGGATCTACTCAAAAGTATGCACAGTGGTACTTGTTAGATGTGGGATTTAATTCCTTATCCAACGAGTATTTACTCTTGAAATTTGAGTGAACCTACAAGGAGATCAATCTAAAATACAATTAAAAACAAAATAGTTTTCTTCTTTTCCCTCCAAAATATTTTCCCCTAAGGATGACATCACCATCGTGAATCCTATTGGTTCTTTTAAATTTAATTTTGTCAGTACATATTTTGTTTTGAGGCCCATTTTTTACCTCAAAATTCCCCTAATGGGACATTGGTCAAGGCACGCAGAGGCTACAAAACCTTGACTCTAAGGGGGTTCCTTTTAGATGCACATGGTGCCATAAGTATGGACATCTTGTTAATTAGTGCACTTTACCCTTCACTAAGTGGTAGGTATTGGAACATCGGGATCACCCCTCAAAATAAGAAGCTCGGGGAAGATCTCCAGGTGACTTCCCCCCCCCCCCCCAAAAAAAAAATCCAGTCATTGGGTGATGCTTCAGTTCATGACATGGTCAGTGAGGAGGATACAAGGGTGGAAGTTACCAAAAAAAATTTAGGTTTAGACGCCTAGAAGGATACTTCACCTCTAGCCATGGAAACCAATGTCGCTAAGGCTCCCCACAAAATTTTGGAAAGCCACAACCCTCCAAGTAACTCTCCCTTTCTTTCAATGTATGCATGCTCTTTTAATTTATCTAATGGAGAATGGGTAAGGGGATAGTAAACTTTGTTGATGCTTCTAAAATTTTGGGATCTAGGTTCTCTTTCCCCAACCCCATTCTAGCCTTCTACCTTTGAATTCAAGTAGAGGTAGACCACAACACATTTATGATCCAATTGGTAGATGATGCCTCTGGAGATTTGGGAGAAAGGGAGATTTTATACAATCTGTGTTCCGGGCAGGTCCTTCCTCTGTCAAAGATTATAGTTGAGGGATTAGGGAGGTTGGGGATTCTAGATTAGGAAGGAAAGGTAGGGGAGAAAATATTTTATCTCAAAAGAAAAAATATAAATCTCATGCAAAGATGGTAATGGGTATGCAACAATCTATCGATGGAGCACTTAGACTAGTGAAAGCCCTAGGAAAGGTTGTCTCATGAAGCTACTCCCCTTAAATTATAGGGGTTTGATAAGCCTGTCAAGTAAATTTTATCTGCGAAGGATTGTGCAACTGAATAATCTAGACATTATGTTTATTTAGGAATTCATGGCGGATGGGGATATTGTCTCCCATCTACTGGAAGCCTTGTTTAAAAACTGAAAGTTCATAGGCCTTGATGCCCATGGAATATCTGTTGGGTTAGTAGTTGGATGGAACCCATTCCATGTTAAGATATCAAATATCTGGATTGTTGCTCAATATTGGGGCTAAACGTTTTTCAGAAGAGTTGGGCTCAATCTTGATGGTCCTAAATATTTTTGGCTCTTATTTGGATTAACAAGGGTTTTGGGACAAGTGTTTTGATGAGGTACTCATTAATTCTATTACTTTGATTATTGGGGTGACACAAATCTCTCTTTAAATGCTTTATAATTCTAGGGTTTAAGGGCTTATGTTGACCATCTAACTTATTATTTCATTCACAATCTCATTGAACACTAGTTGCTTGATGTTGAACCTACAAACCTGAGTCCAACTTGGAGGAATAAAAGAAATTTGGAGGAACAAATTGCAAAATGAATTGACCTGTTCCTAGTTTCAGAGGCACTTGTGACCAAATATAACCTTATCAGACAATGTGTGGACACTAGGGGAGAAGTTGATCACACCCATTTTTCTATAAATCAAAATCCCTAACCCAATGCCTCCTAACCCTTTCAAGTTCAACTTTGTGTGGCTCAAGGAGGAAGATTTTATAAATTTGGCCAAAGATAATTGGAAGCACTTTGATCCTAATCTGGGTTCTTCACCCTTTGGTCAATTTGAAGAAAACCTAAAATTGATTCAAGGGTTGGCCAAGGATTGGGTCATAAAAAAATGTTTAGATGAGGAACAAGAGCTCATCCAAGTTGAAAAAGATCGGGAACAATTGGAAAACACTAGAGAGAAAGGATTCTCAAATTCTAACTCTTAAGAGGCCTTGTTTATATTGGAAGCCAGAAGAAGGAGCCTTTTAGACTCAAAACAAGCCACTTGAAGATTAAAGGGTTGAGCGATTTTTCTTGGATGTGGATATGAGAATACAATTTTTTTTCAAGTTTATGCAAAAGGGTGCAGGATCTCCAACACGATCTAGAACATGAAGGACGTCGATGGAAGGGATGTGTCAAATTTTGAAGGTCTAGCAGATACAGGCAAGAAATAGTTTAAATCCCCTTTTCAAGTTACTGAAGGCACTTCTATTAATGAAGTTATCAGAGTAGCACAATTTTTTTCTAGTTTTGTGGATGAGGATGACAATATAGCACTTATTAAGGAGATTTTAGAAGATGAGCATACAGAGGTTCTCTAGAGTTTTCAAAAAGACAAGAGTCTTGGTCCAGATGGTTGGTCTATTGAATTATTCTTAGATCTCTTTGATCTTTTAGGGAGAGATATGATAAAAGTTGTTAAGGACTCCAAATGGATGGCAGGATACTTGTAACCTTCAATACTACTTTTATTGCTCTTATCCCGAAGGTTGAAAATCCTAAATATTTTGATGATTTTTGTCCAATCTCATTGTGTAATGGCATATATAAAGTGATAGCTAAGGTGATTTCCAGAAGAATCAAGAAAATTCTTCAAAGGTAATCTCTAAGGAAAACATTGGCTTCTGGAAGGTAGGCAAATCCATGAAGTTATTGGTGTAGTCTGGGAAGGATTACACAGTATCAAAAATCAAAATTTGAAAGGGGTTGTCCTAAAAATTGACCTCTCAAAAACCTATGATCGTGTCAACTAGTTATATATTATAATGCTTTTAATTCATTTAGGTTTTGCTCAAATCTTTATTAGGTGGATCATGTGTTGTCTATAGTCTATCTCCTTTGTTATCCTCATTAATTGATTGACCTCTCCTTTATTCTATGATCAAAGTGTCTTAAGGCAAGGGTGCCCTATTCCCCTCTTCTATTTATCGTGGTGGTTGATGCATTGAGCCACGTGATAATACAAGCAAAAAGAAGGTGTGACTTCCAAGGAACGACTGTAAACCATGATCTTTCCCTGACACATTTAATTTTTGTTGATGATATTCCGATTTTCTTTGATGCCTCTCTAAGGGATGTTGAGAAGTTGTTTGTAATTCTTACTCTTTTTTGGAGAGCGATATGTAATAAATAATAGAAATTCTGCCATTTCTACCCAGAATCTTGAGGTTGACGAAATCCATTCCTTGCAGCATTCCTTCCCTTTCAAGCTCAGAGGGTTGGATGAAGGCTTAAAATACTTTGGTTTTAGCCTAAATCTTAATTTCTAAAACAAGGAGGATTGGTTTTGGATTATTTCTAGACTTGAAAAAATAGTAAAGGCTTGGCGTTTATGTTGGATCTCTAGGGCCAGTCGTTTGGTTTTGGTGAAATCAGTTCTGGAAAAAACTCGCAGACTATCTTTTAGGTTCCTTGGGGCATGAAATCAAGACCTTTTCATCCTCCCTTTGGTTTGATGGGAAAAGTTGGTTATGCCTAAGCTATTGGGTGGTTGGGGGCTCAAAAACATTTTCCTCTTCTCTAAATATTTGGCTACTAAATGTGGGTGGATACTCCTCTCCACAAACAACCTTTGGACTATAATCATTCTCCATAAATATATTTCTCCAAGCACAATAAAGGATTGGATCAGATTGCCACATAAATCTCAGACAAATATATATGTTAGCTGGATAGTGGTTCTCAACTTGTTTGAGCTTATTAAGTTAGGGTTGGCATGGAGAGTAGGAAATGGCCAAAAGGTCAGGTTGGGTGTTGATCCTTGGCCAGGCAGTGGGAATCACCACTTTCTACTTGAACATCTAATCGACCTTCTCCAGGATAGAGGAGTCTCTAGACTATGCCATATTGATAATTTTGATTTATCTGCCCTTTGGAAATAGGGTTGAAAGTCGACATGCGATATGGGTATTTCTAATGAATTTCAACCATCATGGTTACTTTACATTAGAGCCCTGGAAGATGCTCATATTAGACTAGTGAATAGGCTCAATGAATTAGTTTGAACTTTTCTCCATACGAATATTATTCTCCAAAAGTGGGGTATATCCATTTAAATGTTGTACAGCTAGTGGGGGACCCCAAATGGTGATGGAAACTGCTTCAGATGTCAAAATTCTTTTTAAATCTCAGGTCTTTATGTGGCGTACTCTCGAAAACAAAGTTCCAACTTGGTATATCATGTAGAAGAGGCAAAATATTGGTCTAGGTTGGTGCTCCCTTTGCAAGTTGGATGAGGAAACGATGAATCACTTATTCCTTAACTTCCCCTTTACCATCATTGTTTGGAATGTTTGCCAAGTTGGTATTGGTTTGAATTATAGGTGGAATAGTGGGAGTGTGGAGGAGGCCTGGAGGGGTTGGTTCCAGTCTCCAATTACCCAATCTCACAACGCCCTCTCGTTGATTATATGTTCAGGTATTTGGATCACTCACGACAAGGCTATTTTTCAAGATAAACTCTCTAGCCCGAACAAGGTGGTAGCAAAACGAATTTCCATTTTGTCTCATTTTCCACAATCCAAAGATTTTGTTGGCCTAAGGCACACTTTTGAAGAATAACCTAATCAGTCAATACTGTGGATTTTTTTGTACGGTGCCTCTCAGAACAATAAATGTGATGGTGGTGTGGTGCTACATCTCTCTCCTATTCATTTCTTCCATATCAAAATGGGCTTGGGTCTAGACACCAACAATCTAGCTAAACTTTTGGCCTATAAATTGTTGTTTTACTTTGCTAGAGAAAAAGGGTCTGAAAGCTTACAGGTTTGTGGGGACTCCCTGCTAGTTATTAATTGGTTGAAAGAAGCTCAATAGTGTCATGACATTCTTCTTGCTCCACTATTAGAGGATATTCTCCATTTAAAAAATGTTACATATATAGGGAAAGGAATGTCACGGTGGATCAACTATCTAAAGCAAGCTTGGATTTCCCATAAGAGCAATGGTTAATTGAGGAACATAATGGATCAGACGATTATGAATATTATCATAGGCTTACATGGACCAGGGTGCACATGTTCATATTTGAGGATAGTTTTACAACAGTTTTACTTTTCTCTATTTATGTTTACTTTCAGTTTCAACAATTCAAGATGTATATTTTTGGACACTGGTTTTGTTTATCATATGCAGTAGATATGATAGAAAGGACACTTTGTTGTGTATGTATATAGATGCATATATTTTGTATCCACTATTTTATGCATGGATGATTGAAAATGCACTTTGTTGTGTATGTATATGGATGCATATATTTTTGGTCCACTATTTTATGCCATGACATAAAAGGTTTCTGTAGGAACTATATTTGATCTTCAGTGAACTCTGAGAAGGTAATTTTGTATCATTTATCTAATGAAATAAAATTAAGATTTTTTTCCAAGGAAAAAAAAACAATAATAATTCACGACACTTACAATTATCTTAATTTTAATTAGATGTATATATTGGTTTGGGGGGCATAATAAAGTTAAAAGTTTTGAATTTTGAGTTTAATATCTTTTACTTTTCATTTTACATCTGATTATAATCATACATCAATCTTAACTCCGGATCTACCAAGTGCAGAGAGGGATCAAATCCCTTTTCGCTCGAAAAAAGGTTTAAATCTCAAGAGATTTGATCCTTTAGGTGCTTGGTATATCGAGTTAAGATATTGGATCTATGTTAGTTTAATTTCTTCCTTTAAAAAGGTTATATTCCACATGAATCTCATGGGTCAATGCCATTCATTCTCCTAAACCTAGAGCTCAAAAACCACCACCAAGTCAAGTTTACCTTATTATTTTAGTTTAAAGTTCTTTTGTTTTAACATAGAATTATTTTTAATTTTCTTTATTGTCGAAGGCTTCTTATTTCAACTTGAGCATCTGTTGACTTTTATTTTTATTTTTAATTGAGGTGGTAGATTGACTCTCAAGGGAATATGTTCAACATATGCTTCCTCTGAATTTGTTAGGTTGCATTAACTTTTAATAAATTTAAAATTTTAGATTCGTCCACCAATTCTCTAGGGATTTGAGATTATTCCAATTCTAATAAGTTCATCATTATTATTTATAACATTCATTTATATATAAGCAAATTTTATTTAGCAAAATGATACATTACTTTTAATAAATTTAAAATATTAGATTTGTGCCAAGTGGCTCCCCGCCCACCAATTTCCTAGAGATTTGAGATTGTTCCAATTCTAATAACATCCTCAATGATAAGTTCCTCATTATTATTTATAACATTCATTTATACATAATCAAATTTTATTTAGCAAAATGGTCCATTTTACAATAAGATGCATAGTTCTTTTTTTTTTCTCAAGTTAAAGTTGACTCATAACCTTTTTATACATGGCTAATCAGGAAAATGTAAGACATTCTTCGTGTTGCAATAGTTTCTTTTGTTATATGTATGAAGTCTTCCGCCATATCAACCACATTAATAATTTGAATGTGGTTGTACTAGTTTTATTTTTGACCAAGTAAAAATGTTTAAGGTATGGTTATTTTTATTTTTTATTTTATTTGACTGAGTAAAATGTTTACATAACATAATAGGACAAAGATTTGCACCTTAAGAGATAAGATGTATTTTATTTTTATTTTTATGTTTATTGTTATGTATTTTGACAGAGTCAAGATGTTTACATAACATAACATCAAATAACATAACATAACCTTACAACATCTCTCTTCCATACTGGACTGGAGAGGGCAACATTAATTCATGAAATTTAAAATTTTCTTAATTTTATAAAAATTGTATATATGTAAAAGGGAGAGAAATAATGGAATTATTTTTTTTAATAAAAGTTTACTTGTAAAAAGTATATATTAATGCTAGAAATTATTTTGAAATAGACTTAGGGATTTAACCTCCATGGAATATTCTAAAATATTCTTAATAGCATACACAAATTAAAGGTTGAGGTTTATCTCCAAAAAAAAGTCATATGAATAAGTGTGATATGAAATGAGTTATGGTTTGTGGACATGTGATACCTGGTATTGGACCAGGTATTGTAACAAAATCTACTTACATATTAAGAATCTCCATGGTAAAGTGAAGATAAATCTCCATGAATAAAAATCTTGTAATTTTAAAAACACCAATCTAAATCCATCTTAATTTTGGAAACGGGGCAGAGAAAACTCAAATCTCTTTTGAAATAGAAACCAAATCTAAATTGGTTAATTATTAACCTTTAAAACCTAACAATTCTCTTCTTACTCCCTATTTTCAAATTAAAACGGTTTAAATCTCACTAATTGATTTTATAAAATATTCCATAAAACACTGACAATAATTTACTTACTAAAATAAAATTACCCCAACTTTTTTTTCATAAAAGCCTAAAAATTATTAAAATTATCTTCTTGAAATGGAACTTCAAAATATTCTCCTCTCACAGTCACACCTAAAACGATATCCCACAGACCACCATAACAGCTATAAGTTGAAGAGACCTACACGGCACAGAAACAGAAACTATTACACAGCCCAACTCTGCTCCAGGAATTCCACACCACAACCATGGCGGAGCCGATGCAGCTGAATGACTGTAACGGCATAAAGGTAAAAGAAATCGCCTGAAGCGCGTTTAGATCATCTTTGCTTTGAGCTCAGCTTCAGTAACAGATCACGAAACTGTGAATTTATGAACTTTATTTAGCTAAATTAGCCTAAATTTTTCTTTAACTCTGTTCTTGCGGAAATAAAATGAATGCACGAAAATAAAAAAATTCTCTGTTTGCTTTCTGCGAATAAATCTGTTCTAGTGGAAATCAAAGAAATGCAGGAAAGGAATTTTTTCTGTGTTTGCTTTCTGTGTATAAACCTGTTCTTGCGGAAATCAAATGAAAGCATGAAAAGGAATTTTTTCTCTGTTTGCTTTCTGCGTCAATTTCCTCATTTGACTTGAAAAATTGCTTATCAAGAACGAATATTTACAGGTCGAAGATTTGAGTAAGTGGAAATCAAAGAAATGCAGGAAAGGAATTTTTTCTGTGTTTGCTTTCTGTGTATAAACCTGTTCTTGCGGAAATCAAATGAAAGCATGAAAAGGAATTTTTTCTCTGTTTGCTTTCTGCGTCAATTTCCTCATTTGACTTGAAAAATTGCTTATCAAGAACGAATATTTACAGGTCGAAGATTTGAGTAAGTGGAAATCAAAGAAATGCAGGAAAGGAATTTTTTCTGTGTTTGCTTTCTGTGTATAAACCTGTTCTTGCGGAAATCAAATGAAAGCATGAAAAGGAATTTTTTCTCTGTTTGCTTTCTGCGTCAATTTCCTCATTTGACTTGAAAAATTGCTTATCAAGAAC
>APFE031049719.1:275871-320153 GCA_000404065.3 Pinus taeda | reverse complement strand
CTTTGTAGGAACTGAGCCATTGGTGCGGGTTAGACACTGTGGACCCGCGCTAATGGAAAAAGGGCATTTCCCAAGGTTAATCTTCAAAGGGTGTCTTCAGGGATATTGAAGTTCATACTTAGGAGACCTCAATGCAAGTGTTTTCAAGTTGTGTCACTGGTCACAGGTCCGTAAATGTGTCCTCCAATGTGTGACAGCGGGGGGGTAACAAGGACGGTGACCAACGATGACAAATTACTGCGTAACACTATGGTCCCCAAAATCAATTAAGATGATGTTCAGTGTGATTGTCCATTTGCAACAGGTCAAAATTCCTTATGTGGAATGACATTTTATAGGCCCAACACAAAAACAAAAAGCATCGAATAAATATTACACCACCTTTGTATATTGTTTGCTTTACAAATTTTAATTTCAGTTTCTCATTGAGACATTGGAGTCGAGTGATTGTAGTTAAGTTAATGTCCATGCTTCTTTTAATGCATGAGCACAATAGTGCAAGCAATGTGCAATAATGAAAATAAAATAGATTATCCATGTTTGGCTAACACTGTAAACATGAAAAACTGAATTATGACCAAACACTTACAAGAGAAGAAAAGTCTAGTCTTTTACCAAATCTATCAGTATATTCTAATTCCAAAAACTAAAATTTCTATTATAAAAATATTCTTGGTCGCAACATCAAAAATTCTGTAAAATAGTTATGGGAGGTGGCATCCATCTACGTAGTCCCGAAAATGTGTGTAGCTTTTAGTTAAACTGACATGAATTTCTCTTGTGACAAGACAAGTGACACTCGTAACAGAAGGACCGATTGATCTATGTGAATTTCTAACAAACCGATCATGTGAAGTTTCTCAACTAGATCTTTTGTTACATAAACTAGAAGCAATTATGCTATTACTAACACTTCTCTCCCTATAGCCTTCGCCATGAATGTTGTATAATATTTCTGTGATTACAACCAACATACTCATCATTTCAATTCTTTGAAGCGCATTTTGGTCTATCGATGACCATGACTTGAGGGTTGATGACAATTTATATATGTGTGATACAATAGGAAATAACTACTAGAAGTTACTCATCACATGAACATGTCTTGGAAGAGCATTTGTGTATGTTAATATCCATGAACAAGGGGGTGATGACCATTCATATATGTGTGATACATCAAAAAATAACCCACTAGAACTTGAATGAAATTTCACTTGAGGACTTGTACACCAATACATTTGGCAATGGATCCTAACATTATCTTTGACTGCTATGCTCCAAATACTAGATTAGGCCCCAACAAAAAAGTTGGTCTTAATGACCACCCCACATAAAGATTTCTGAATGTCCAAAAAATTAGCCAAATATGATGGCTTTCCCTCAAATTCCCATTTTAACACATTTGTTACCATAACAACCTGCTTGCAAAGCTAGAAATGCATGACTATGGGAATCCCATACTTTAGAGAACTTGAATTGCTAATCCATTCATTTTTCCATACAAACTAGTATAATGAACTCCTAGGGGATTTCATTGTAATTCTTCATTGATATTGATATATTCATATTTGTATAGTAAAGAATTTTCTCTCGTTCATTTTCTATATTGATATTTGTATAATAAATAATTTACTCATAATGGTGCAGTGAAGTTGGTTTCAAAAGATTCGCCACTATATAATGTAATAGCAATGGGAATCTAGGACTATAGAATCACTATGTGAACCACAGTTAGTCCACACCCTATTTTTATTTTTGATAAGTTTTAGAGACATTAATTGAGCCTGATAATTGGGTTGATTTCCCAATCCAACTCTAAGTTAATGCTATGAGATTCACTATATAAAACACTTCTCCCTACTCCATAGAACTAATTGTCATCATCAAAATATGCCCACGCACCATGCTTACTGATGAGCACTAATATTACACCAACATTGCTGTAACTCTTGGGCTACCAGCTTTACTTTATCAACCCAGTGTACGTACAAACTTGGAGGTGATAGTGTTGTATACACAAGTAAAAATGAGGGTTTTTCTTTTTATCATTGCTCAACTGGCGAGGGACCACTAGGGTTTTCAAGTCAGACTTCTATGGGTTGAGAAGAAGCTTAGTTCCCTGATGAAAGAAATAGAAATCTACTCTAAGAGAGAACTGATCTTCTGCAATAATGAGAAAGGCTGAAATTCAATGCCAAGGCACACCATTCCCTAATTAACTACTAAGAGTTATGCTAATGATGCTAAATTAACATGAACAAAATGCTACTACCCTAAGCATGGAAGTTGAAAACATCAAGTACAACTGCTATGCATGTAAATGACTATAATAAAACTTTTTTGTAGTTTTATGCTTTTCATGAAAAATCAAGTGTATAAACTAATCCCTTTGGTTGGTCTGGCAGGTGGTTTAGGGATTTTGATGGTTGGTTGGAAGGTTCAGGAGAGGGTTGGAAGGTTTGGGGGACACTTGGGTGACCTTGGGAGGCTTCCTAAATGTTTTCCCTCAATTCAGTCTCAAAACAAGCCACTACAGGAAAACCTACAAGATGTACTAGAAACCTATAGGATTCCTTGTATTTCTATAGGATGTAGTTGTGCACAAAATGATGGGTGTTGGAGGTGATGGAAAGATTAGGGAAGGTGGTTGATGTGTGTAATGGAGTGAGAAGAGTCCTAGGATCACTCAGAACCCAAAACCATGTTTATGAGATGGTTGGATTTGCTCAAAATGCTTGAGGAAATTTCTATATAAAATGATGAAATTGGTGAAAGTTTTTATGAAAACAAGAAATGCTTATGGGTGGATGAAATTGGAAGGTGGTTGATGGTTATGAGATTTCTGTCTATTTCTGAAGTACCTTCTTTGCATCAAACATGTGTAATTTCAAAAAGTCATGTAACAAGAAGAATTATCTAATTGTCCACCTTATGCATGAAGAAGTTGCTGAATAAAATGGAATCATGGATGAGATCTACTGCAAGAATAAAGATAGAAGAGATGGAAATGAAATTCTACTTTGGAAAAATGATCAAATGATAGTTTAAGCACAACAACCTCTAAATATCATGAGAGAAATGGAAATCTATCTTTTTGGGTTGCATAAAGGTCTTTTCCTTAAATGATGATCCCATAAGGAAAAATTGAGGGCATGACACTTACTAGAAGCTTTCTGGAGCCTCTTTTATCCCTTCTAATCTACTACTAAATTAGGGCACAAATGGAAGCAAACTAATAAACAATTAATCAAATCTACACTACCTGCAATGAAATACTTCTAAAAATAGTTTAACCATGAATCTATGAAACTAAGCTAAGTATAAAGATATAAGAAGAGAAACCTTTGCTGCTATGGTTGGGCCCTAACGCAGGAGATTCATCCCTCTAAGCTAACTCAATAATGAATTAAGAATAAACCCATTCTTATTGCCAAAACAAAAAATTACATCAAAAGGTCTTCCACAAGTTTGGAGCTCGAAAATAGATAGAATTGTACAATAAAAATTCAAATCCTAATGAGGCTCTAGGCCTCTCTACTTATACAATTGAATTCCCCAAGGACTTCCTTAAATTTAGGGAGGATCGGCTCCCAAAATCGAGATGAACTAACTCTTTTTCTATCACTTGCTCGGTTGCCTTCTAATCCTCATGATTTGGCTGCTTGCACTCTGATCTCATGGGATTAATGGAGGAATATTCGAATGGGGAAGGAGTAAATGAGGAGGATTTACCTCCTACAATCTCTCTCCCTTACACAATTCATGTTTCAAATCTTATTTTCTGCCAAAATTCCTTGATTTTTTCTTCGAAACCTGCATTCAATGCATATTAGTACACTAATAATATCCCACTCTAACTCATATCATTAAACAAAATATAATCAAAACATGTAAGAATTTCTGAGAAAAGTTGGCTTGACTAAGCTAGGAGGTGAATTAAAGCCCATATAATTACCCAATGATGAGGCTCATCATCACCCACCTACTGACAGTGTTGCTCATCCTCTAGCAAGTCAATCAATATCCATGTCCTTCATAGCTCTAGTGACCTCCCTGATATCCCATGCCTCTAATGTGGTTTCCTCTTCTTGTTCATAGAAACCTACTTCTTTTCTACCTCCTCCCATTGCCTCTTTCCTTCTTCTTCCTTCCTTCCTTCTAGCATTCCCAAGAGTAGTAGTGGACTGAGTTTCAGGCCAATCTAATTGACTTTGAGCCTTTGCATAGATTTCTTGTACATGGGTGTCATGTTCAGTGCTTCTCTCATTCTTTGAGAAGAGTGGTACTCTCTTATCTTTAAACTGTATGGCAATGTGTTCCATCTCCTCAGGAAAGCATGTATGATGTCATCCCCTAATAGCATGAACATGTCCTCAAAATGTGAAATTGCTTTCTCTTGGGAAACAAGGTACCTAGGCCGAAGTTGAGGATCATTTGTAATTAAATTGTGTGTGCTGATCAGGGCCATCGGATTGGACTGCTTTGCTCTGATCATAAGGGGCTTTGTTTGTTCTTTTGCCAATATCTTCTTCATTTCTGCAACCCTTTCTTCCTCATGGTTCATCTGTGATGCGAAAGCCATCAACTATAAATATCCTAACTTGTAATTAAGGTCCCATACATTCATGTCTGTTAAGGCCATGTTATGCAAATAAAATTCAGACATCTTGGCCCTGTCTTCCAATGTACTTTGATAAAAAGGATTAATGAACTATCTATAATCCTGAAATGGAATAGTGCCTCTCTGTGCTAGGGTCTTTATCTAGAAATGTAGACATTGTTCCTTAAGGTAAAGGGAAAATGGTTCAGCTGGCACCCTACACCGGATTACCTCAAAAAGGCGACTATCCATACATGCCAATTGGTTCTCTCTTTCTTGTAGTTGTCCTTTAAACCATGCGTTTTCTGCCTCTAACTGATTTCTCATTATGGCCTCCTTGTCTCCCAAGCTACTTAATTCTCTGCCCATCTCCTTGAGGTTCTCTTCCATGTGACCAATGTCTTCCACCCACTTCGATTTGGAAATTTACATCCATCGATGAGTTTTGGCTCTCTCCTTTTGAAGCTCAAAGTATAGTGGAATAGAAAATTTTTGTGGAGTAGTAGGAGTCGAGGTTAGGTTGGGGGCTAGGTTCCTTTAACTTTGGGTCCTATTATTTAGTTTCTTGTTGTAGGATTCCCTCCTTATCCAATTTTTGAGTCTCATTTAGGTTTAGCAGGGTATCCTATAGGACTGCCTCAGCTTCCTGTAGGTCCTAATGTGTATGTTGTAGAATTTCTTTTCCTTTAGATGAGGTGGATCTAGTTATAGGTGTTCTCACATAGGTGATAGGGGACTTAGGAGGAGGGATTTTCCCCTGTTGTTTAGGTAAGTCCTCAATCACAATAGAAATTTTGGTTGGTGTTTGGGGTTTCCCCTGCCTTATCCTTGTGCTTTTCCTTGTCCTAAAATATAAGGGTGTTTTCCTCTGTCTTTTTCCTTTTTGTTTGATAAGGGTGCTAAGAGCAGTGAGGGCAGATATTGCTTCTCTCTCAGTGACCTCTGGAGACACCCTAGTTGACTCCTCCTTGTCTTTTTCCTCCTCTTTTTCATTTCCCTTTTCCTCTATGTTTTCCTCCTCTTCTTCTCCTTCTAGATCCTCATCTTGATTATCAGTCTCTTCTTTGTCATCTTCCTCTATTTCTTCATCCTCTTCATTCTCTTTCTCCTCTTCTTCCTCCTCATCTATCTCATTTGTCTCATCTTCCTCCCTCTTTGCTTCTTCTCCCTCTGTTTCAGTTTCTTCCTCATCCTTTTCACTGACAGTAGGACTAATGCCATATGTGAGGGCTTTGATATCCTCCTCTATCTACATGTCTCTTAAAACTTCCCATTGGATAGAAATTCTGATGTTTTGGAGGGAATCTTCTATGATGATTCTAATTAACCCATGGTGGGCTAACTCTTGGTGGTTTCCCTCCTACACTTTTATGCTCTTTTTTATCAGTGAATTGAGAAGGAAGTATGGTATGTTGAGCCTATGGTGATGAGGTGTTTTTTCTCCAAACCTCAATTCTTCAAGAAGCCTAAAGTGATACCAAAAAACCACACTATATCTACCCTCACCTGATATGTATTTGATAAGGTGGTAGCTCACCTCATTCTAGGGGTATGGTAGGCTTACTCTCCTTACTCCATTTTTGTCCTCAATGGGTTCTTCTTCCTCTAGAAATAACTTCTTCTTGGCAATTTGGCTATCTCCCTTGTCTTCCTTTATCCAAAGCACTCCTAGGGGAAGTGTGGTAATTCTAGTTATGAGTTCGGGGGTGAGATCTATGGAGAGGCATCTCACCACAATAATTGCATGAATTTTGGCCAGTGAAGTGAGGGAGAGAGAAAAATATCGAGCCACTTCATCATCATACCCTCTTAAATTTTTAAAATACCCCATAAAATTATTGCTTGTGAAGATTTATAACACTTGAGTGTGTTGGTGCATTCTCACAGTATTAATGGGCTCCCTTATATTAAACCCCCCTATCATTTTGTTGGTGAAATTGGAGGAGCTGAGACGGTCGACACAATTTTATTTTAATGCAGGAATAAATAAATGAACGAACTGTGGAGATAATTCCATTACACAGCTTCCAAATTCACTCACTACTAGGGGATTTTCTATTTAATTATATTTGAAATAGGGAAGGAATTGTATAGCCTACCTCTTCATGGTGTTTGTTGTAGCCAACCCCTATGTTTTCCCCTCTGAAACTCCTCTCGGCCAATCCTATAGACTGTATGTCTGTATCCTATACGTTTCCTGTGCGATCTTGTAGGATTTCCTGTGAAATCCTGTAGGAAGCCCTGCACAGGAGATAGATGGAATTTTCCTCTTATGGAGGTTTCCTAGGTATGAGAGTGACTTTTGCTAGAGTAAGCCTTGAGGAAATATATGCAAGAGTGAATGGGGATCAATGAATATTTCTTCTTATGGTCAAGTTATGTGAGGTGGTTTGCTGGCAGTGAAGGCAAGTTTTCTATTTTTGGATCATTGGTCCCCACTACCACCTCATCATTTCCCTCTCCTCGCAATCAACTCACATTTCATGCCTCCGTCGACTTAAATTTTTTGTCTTTCTCTTCTCCTTTTTTGACTTGACTATTTCCACATGTGGGAGTACCAACTATTTTGTCTTCATTGATTGAACAAAGGTGGCCAAGTTAATTGGCCACCTTTCACTTATAAACCAACTTACTCGTAACCTTTACATCTTTTTATTAAATTATGCAAATGAGAGAGTGAGCGAGATACTTACCTATGGTGCTAACCCTTGTAGTTGTTAAGGATTGGAGGTGCTTATTGTGTGTTGGTTACATGCTATTTTTTTCTTCCTCTTTTTATTGGTTTCTGATGATTCCTTTGATGTGCACATTCCTCTTGTTGATGATGTTGTTGCTCCTACTACTTTGGAGCTCCTTCTACTCGAAGATCATCATGTTGGAAGCTTGCTACAATCATGATTTGTATGTTGTGGGATAGGCTCCTACAGGATTTCCTGGAGGATGTCCTATAGCTGCTTCTACCTAAGAACTCCTAAACATACACTCTATTAGGATTTTGACGATGGTGCCATGGATTGATAGGAATACTCGGAGTGTGGAGAAATGGAACGTACTTAGGTGTTGCCCCCTTCTGCTCTCTATTTCATTTTTTTTCTCTTGAAGATTGTGAAATATATATATATATATATATATATATATATATATATATATATATATAGAAACTAATTATTTTTATGGTTTATGCAGGGGTGATGAAAGTGGACATAGGTATGGTAACGAAATGGTGATGTAGGGGTGTTATTTCTTGAACATAACAGCTCATTTGTTTTCCCTAGGGTCACTTCCTGTAGGATTCTCAAGCCACTGTAATTCCTACAGGATCATCTTGTAGGTTTTTAGGGGATCATGTAGGTTCATAGGGATCTTGAAGAAAATGCATTCCCCTTGTAAACTAAAGCGAAGGGGTGAAAAAATGAAATAAAAGGTGGAGTGATGAATGACAATGAGTGAAAAAATAAAATTGTGAGTGAAATAGGTCCCTTTTTTATCCTCCTTTGTTCTTTGATCGTCCTCCTTGCTGACCTACAAATAGAAATTTTCATGATTTTTTCTTTTTTGCTCGTTTTTTTTTAAAACAACTAGGATGACTTTGGGAGGTTTTCATCCTAGTTGTTTTCCCTGGGTGCCTCAAGAGAGGTTTTCACCTAGGGATATTTTTATTTCCTTTTTTCTCATTTTTTCTTTTTTGACACCATTGGGATGCCCCAAGAGGTTTGCAACCCAATAGTTGGACTTAGGTGCCTCATGGAGGTTTTCACTTGAGTCCTTATTTTTTTTTTATCTCTCAGTGATTTGATGAGGTAGGAGCTGAAACTTGCTCTAATACCATCAGTATTTTTATTGATACCATCAATGAACTCTTGCTCTGACAATGGTCTTTTATAAAATTTCAATTGGTGTCCATTAACAAGTAAAGGAATGGCCTCTTCATCTATGGTTCTGATCTACACTGAACCATTACATGGCATCCTTCTATAACATAAGGTCCTAGCCATCTTGTCCTTAACTTGCCCTTAAAGTCTTTATATCTGGAATCATATAACAAGGGCCAATCACCTTCTTGAAATTTCTTATCCTTGATGTCCTTATCATGCGATATATTCCTATGAAGTTGGGTTACCTCTGTGTGTAGTAGGGTTTGCATTCTAAACTCATCTAAACCATTTAATTGAATCAATATCTATTTTTGTACATTATTGAGATCTAGATCTAGTTGGGCTACCATCCTTGATGTGTTATACTCAAACTCAATGGACAGTGGGGCCTTTTTCCCATAGACCAGCTCATAGGGTGTGAATACAGTGGTGGTCTTCTAGGTGGTATTATAGGCGTAGGTGGCCTTACTAGTCTATCTGCCCAATATTTCATGTTGTTGTTAACCACTTTGGTGAAGATTCCCTCCAGCGCTCTGTTGGTCACCTCCACTTGCCCATTATCTTGTGGGTGATAGGGAGTGGATGTCTTATGCTTGATCTTGTGCTGATTGAGCAAGTCTTCAATCATGTTGGAGGTAAACTCGCTGCCTTGATCAGTGACCAGCTCTCTAAGATATGCAAATTTGTAAAATACATGCTCCCTTTAGAACTCAGCTACCTTCTCGTCTGTTGATGCCTTAATTGCCTTGGTTTCAGCCCACTTAGTCAGATAATTAGTGCACACAATGATGTACTACTTTTTCTTGGAAGGAGGGTCAATAGGTCCAACAAAGTCCACGCCCACTTGTCAAATGGCTCGAAAGTCACTTGAGGCTGCAGAGGCATTTCATCCCTTGGAGTAGGCTTCCCCATCGTTTGGCACTAATCACACTGACTAGTATATATTTTCACATCATGATGAAAATTGGGCCAATAATAGCCTGCATGTAACACTTTTAGTTTTGTCCTCTTTGCTGAAAAGTTTCCTCCACAAGGGCCATCATGACAGGTCAGAAGGATGTCAAAGACTTCCTCCTCCCTGACACACCTTCTCAAGATTTTATCTGGGCCAAGTTTGAAATGATTTCCCCCAATCAAAGTGAAGGGGGTGCTCTTCCTGGTAATCTTGCTTTTCTCTTTGGAGGATAAGTTCGGTGGGAACTGTGCAGATACCAAATAGTTTGTTATGTCAGCAAACCATGGAGAGAGAACTGAAATGGTGAATAAGTGCTCATCTAGTAATTGGTCATCAACCATTCCCTCTTCACCTGTAGGAAAATTTAATCTGGACAAAAAATATGAAACAACATTTTCCTTACTAGGCTTACCAGCAATAGTTAGATCAAACTAATGGAATAAAATCAACCATCTTATAATACAAGCATTCACATTGATTTTTTCCATTAAATATTTGATTGCAGCATGATTAGTATGGACAAATGTTTAATAGCCTGTAATATAATGTCTAAATTTTTTCAATGAATGCACAACCACCAGGAGCTCCTTTTTGGTCACTGTGTAGTTCAGTTCTACCTTTAACAAATTTTTTCTGATAAATTAAATGGCATAAGGAAATTTTTCATCTATCTAACCTGGGACTACTCCTATGGCTTTCTATGAGGCATGAACATGAATGTGAAAAGGAAGGATCTAATTTGGGCCTCGGAGAATTGGAGTAGTGGTTAGCCTATTCATCAGGATGTCTAAGGCCTCTTAACAGCTCTTTGACCATATAAACTTAGAGTCATTGGCCAACAACCCAAATAAACAAGAGGCGAACTTGGTGAAGTCCTTTATGAACCTTCGGTAGTATCCAGCTAATTCTTGGAAACTTTTGACATCTCTCTACTTTTGAGGAGGTGGGACCTTTTGGATGATAGCTATTTTGTTGGGGTCCACCTAGAGTCCTTATTGAGATATTAAATGACCCAGCACAGTCCCTGTAGTCATCAAGAATTCAAAATTTTCAGGACTAAGAGATAGGTTCATTTTAATGCATTTGTGCAGTACCTTACCTAAGTTGGACAAGAGTTCCTCGAAATCACCCCCATAAGGTGTGAAATCATCCATATAGATTTCTACAGCATCATGGACCAGCTCAGCAAAGATACTCACGATTGCTCTCTCAAAAGAGGTAGGATCATTGCATAGGCCAAAAGAAAGGACAAGTGAAGTTGGTTTTATCCTAGTCTTCCAGGCTAATCTAGATTTGGTTGTACCTGTTGAATCCATCTAGGAAGGAGAAAAATGTTTCCCTGCTAGGCCATCCAGCAGTTGGTTGATGAAAGGTAGAGGGAAATGGTCCTTCTTGGTGGCTTTGTTCAATTCACTGTAATAAACACAAATCCTCCACTTACCATTTTCCTTGGGAAGTGACACCAAAGGGGAGACCCACTCACTTTCTGAGATAGGATAAATGAATCCTGCATCTAGCAATTTTTGTAGTTCTTCTATGACCATATCTTTAAGAGCTAGATTCGTCCTCCTTTGGGGTTGTCGAACTGGCTTGCAACTTTCCTTGATATAAATATGGTGAGTACGCACTGAGGGGGTGTACTTCCTTCATTTATTTGTAACTCCAATCGAAGGCATGCAGATGTTCCTTTAGCATGTTGCACAACTTCTCCTCTTGGAGAACAAAAAGAGATGGATTTATTTTCAAAGTTTTTTTAGGGCCGAATTCTATAGTTTTGACATGGAGAGGGTTGAAATTGTCCATGTAGAGATCAATTGGATGGTTGTTCTAGGTTTCCTTTACTACTTCTTCTAGGGGCAATGTGTTATGAGTTGGACATTGGAGTAGGTGTTCAATCTAATCGTTTTCATCATGTTGTCCTCCTCTCATGGTTGTTTCTAAGGTATACAGTTGGGTAGTATAAAATTCATCTTCTTCCTCCTCTTCCAGCCATAAAGGTAAATCATGTTATAGATATGGTTGAGCAGGAGGGTATAGGACTAATTTGTTGGACATATGCCCATTCTTGATGGTCATATTCCTAGCTCTACAGCTTATTTAAGCATCAGCAGTGGCCAACCAAGGCCTCCCAAGGATGAGAGGGTAACCAATAAGTTTAGCCTTAGGCTAGAGAACTAGTAAATCTGTAGGGTACTCCCAAGAGTTAAGGGAGACCATCACATCCTCCATAATCCCCTCAGGGGTCACTATGGAGTGGTTTGCAAGTTGCAAGATTATTGTGGTCTTTCTCAATGAACCTTGGAGGTTGAGCTTGGGCATGGTGTCCTTGGTCATCACATTAATGGCAGCCCCAAGATTGATCCAAATGTGTGGGACAATGTTGCCATTGATGTGAACATCTATTATAGGGCTTCCAGGGTCCAAATACTTTGGACAGATTACCTGCCCAAACATTAAGTCTGACAGTTTCAGAATGACATTAATGGTAGGGGCATCCCTTTTTTTCCTCACTAGATGCTTGAAACACTTCTCCTTAATCAACTTGTTGTAAATAGCTACATCCTTGATGCCTTAGAGAAGTGGAATCTTGACACATAGATTTTTCAATTCTCCTAGAAGTTCAACCTCCTCTAGGGTACGCTAGAGTGGTTAAGTCAATCTCTCAGGAAAAGGTGGATTTACTTTAAGAATGCTTTCCTCTCTTTCTTCTTCAACCTCCCTAAGTGGAGGTGGAGGTTGTTTATCCGGGAGAAGTCTCCTAGATCTCAAGTTAATTTCCTAGATTTCAATAGCATAAGCTGGATATTATGTCTCTCCACTATATACCTTTTGTGCCTATCTGTTGTTCAGGTTTGGATTTGGCTGGGCATGGGTATGAGGTTGTTTAGGCAGAGCAAAGTGTAACAACTGTGGTTGGGCAAGTGGTGAAGGCAATAAAGCTGGAACATTGTTGTACTGGGGCCTCCACCCTTGGGTTGGTGCATTCCACTGAGGTTGTGGCGGAGCATATGGTTGAAATGATTGGCTGGTTGGCTGGGAATGATACTGAGATGAAAAAGGCCAAGGAGGAGGTGTAGACCAGGAAGGATGAGCAAGGGTTCCCCAAAAACATATGGACGTGGTTTGGTTAGGGTTGTAATATGCATGGGATGACCCTTGCATGCCCTGCTGGTATGGCCTAGGCCCATGAGGTCTCGTTTGGTTTATGTAGCATAGCTACTCAATGACCCCTTTAGCTCCTTGATATACAGCTTTGAGTCTAGCCAAAGAAGAGAAATTGTCTATGCAGAGCTTTTCTTCATGGAATGAGCAAATTTCAATGGAATTCAATGGACATTCATTCCTAGGGTGCCTCCTAGTGCATTTAGGATAGAAAATGGCCAAGACACTCTCTTCTTCCTCCTGAGTTTTCCTAATGTTCATAATGTCCATTTGTAAGGCAAGGGTTTGTAGGATCTCACTTTTGAAATCTTCCAGCATGTTTCCAATTTCACCCTTAATGGATGAGTTGGAAGAGGATGTATTTTCTAGAGGTTGACTTCCCCTACCCTTTTTCCTAGCTACCCTAGAATGGTTTCTAAAGATAGTTTTGATATCCTCATAGGGTAACTGGTATATATCTCATCCTGCTAACAGGTGTAGGGTATCCAAAAGGTCTTCCCTTACTCCTCGAAGTAGGACCATCTTTAGTGACTCAGGGTCAAGTGTGCACCTAACCCTCTTGTAACTAAGCTGGAACCTTTCTTCATAATCCTCTAGGGATTCATCCTTACCTAAGGTCATCCTAGAAATTTCTTCCTTATTATCCTTAGAGCTACAGTAGTGTCTATACTTTTTGTTGAAGGCTTTCTGCATCTGAGCCCAAGTTATGATGCTATCTCGAGGTAAACCCATGAACGAGTGCAAAGTTGCATCCTTGAGGGTAGATGGAAATAGTTTCAACTTATGTTCATCATCTGTGTAGTCATAGGTTCGGCATATAACATGAAACTCAAATAGGAAATTGTCGGGATCTTCTTTGGTCAGGCCATGGAAATGAGGAAGGGTAGAGGTGCTTATGTTTTTCATCTCAGTGTCCCCATTAGTTCCCCTAATGGGGAAGGCACCATCAACTCTCTCTCTCTATTCCCTGTGTCATTTATGTTTTCAGCCATGGGCTCAGTAGGAATGCGTTCTTCTTCTTCCCTTGTAGGTTCTTCAAATATGTCTAGTTTCTCACCTAAGGGTTCATCCAGTTCACAGCCACCAAAGAAGAGGGAAGGTTGGTTGTTCGATGCAGTGAGGGTACTTGGCAAAATTTCCCTAAGTTGTCCCTATTTCTACGAGGAATGAAAGGAAATGTTTTTGGTTTAGTTTTGTGATATTTTCAAACTTTGAAAGTGCTTTTGCAGAAATGAAATTTCAGATTGAATGAAAACTACTGACTGAATGAAAAACCAATTGCTGAATTGAAATCTAACTTGCATAATTGAAATTGCAGACTGAATGAGAACTATTGACTGAATGAAAAGATTAAGTACTTGCTTTAAATCTAACTTGCAGAATGGAAATGCAAGCAAATAATCCAGAATGAAAAGGAAACAGCCAAATTATCACTACAAGAGAAAAGGTCATTGGTGAGGGTCATACTTGTGACAGACCTTTAAGGTCTGTCACCGATGTCACATATGGTGACAGCCTTTAAAAAGGCGTTGTTGTGAGTGTATATAGTGATGGTCCTTTGAAGTTGTCACCGAAGCCATTTTTAATGACACTTTTGGTGAGGGTCGTTAAATGCCCGTCACTAATTCTCTCTTTGGTGACACTTTTGGTGAGGGTCATTAAAGGCCCATCACTAATTCTCTCTTTCGTGAAACTTCTAGTGATGATATTTTATTGACCATCACCAATGATCTTTTTGGTTACTTTTGGTGACGATCAATAAATGTTCGTCATCATTGATCATTCCAATGAGTTGTTAATGATGCTTCATGCCTATGGCAGACCTTTAAGGTCCGTCACCAATGTCGCATATGGTGACGGTCTTTAAAAACTCATTGTTGTAAGTGTATACAGTGATGGTACTTTAAGGTTTGTCACCAAAGCCATTTTCAATGACACTTTTGGTGAGGGTCGTTAAAGGCCTGTCACTAATTCTCTCCTTGGTGACACTTTTGGTGAGGGTCATTAAAGGCCCATCACTAATTCTCTTTTTCGTGACACTTCTAGTGACGATCTTTTATTGACCCTCACCAATGCTCTTTTTGGTTACTTTTGGTGACGGTAAAAAAAAAATCGTCATCATTGATCATTCCAATGAGTTTTTGATGACACTATGTACTTGGTACTATATTTTTTGTCAAAATATAACAATTTAAGACCATTGCTGTGGAGTATTTCTCATGATGTGTCCAAGGTCATAGTAGTTATAATAATCAGTCAATTTGTTAAGAGGTAATTAGTGTGTATCATTTCCCTCAAGTCATAAGAATATAGGTTTCCTATGAGTCAACACATGATTCATCTCTATTAGGTTTATTATCTAGCAAATTTCCTTTAAATAAAGTTCCACTAGTGTGTGTAGGAACTATATTATTTAATACATAATCAAGATCTATCAATTCTATGAATGAGAGATACCTAGGACTCCTCAACACTCATGGCACACCTTAACATGCTTTGGAAAAGTACACTAACATTCCTTGGCACCTCACATGTCTTGGAACATCTTTGTACCTAGAACATATTGCCATGATTAGGATGCCCAAGCACATGTTGGCATGCCCTAGCATAGCATAGCACTCCCCTATCATGTGTTGGCATGCCTTGTAGTACCTAGCATGCCCTGCAACACCTTGGCATAATATTTCATTGAAAAACATTATCACTTGGCACGTATTGGAACATATTATTAGTGTGCCTAGCATGCCCCATTTGAAAAAGATAAATTCTCGACTTATTAACCCTCTTATGTGTTCATTTCCTTATATTTTAGCTTGGTTAGTCTAGCAGATTCACTTTAGATAAAGTTCCACTAGTGTGTGTAGGAACTATATTATTTAATACATAATAAAGCTCTGTCAATTCTATTAATGAGAGAGACCTAACACTCATGGCACACCTTAACATGCTTTGGAACACACTAACATTCCTTGGCACCTCGCGTTTCTTGGAACATCTTTGTACCTAGAACATCTTGCCATGAGTAGGACACCCAAGCACATGTTGTCATGCCCTAGCATAGCATATCACTTCCCTAGGATGCCCTAGAACACCTTGACATAATATTCCATTGGCATACATTAGCACTTGGCACACATTGGCACTTGGCATGTATTGGAACATATTATTACTGTGCTTACCATTCCCCTTTTCAAAAAAGATAAAGTCCCAACTTATTAACTATCTTATGTGTTCATTTCCTTGCATTTTAGCTTATATATTCCTTTTGTTGTCTTGAAACTCCTTGACGCATATTGGCATACTATGGTACCTTGCACATCGACCTAGCATGTCTTAGCACTTGACATGTCTTGGCATGCCTTGTCACTATTTGGCACGTGTTAGCCCACCCCAGAACTACCTAGCACACTCTAGCACTTCTTTACATTCCCTGATATTCCCTAGCATGCCTTACACGTGCTTAGCATACCTCATCACTCCCTCCTTAGCATGACAGCTAGCATTCATTGACACTCCCTGACACACCCTCATATTCATTCACTTCGATGCATTTTGGCATATTGCTCCCTTGTGTTCTCCTAGTACTCCCTAACACTCCTCGATATGCATTAGCACTCTCTAGCACACCCTAGCACTCTTCGACATGCTCTGCCACTTCGTAGCATGCATCACACTCCTTGACACACATTGACACTTGGCACTTGGAAAGTCTTAGCATGTTTGGCATGCATTGAGATGGCTTGGTATGCTTTGGCATGGTTTAATATTAAATTTATTTGAGATCAATTATTGGAAAGTAGATGAGAAGCAAAGGAGGAAGATTTGGCACTTAGAATGCACTGACACTTGGCACTTGGCACCTAGTGTTGGTGTGCCTAGCATGCCCCTCATGGAAAAGGTAAATTGATGACTTATTAACTGTATTATGTGTTTATTTCCTTGTAGTTTAACTTTTTCCTCCTTTTTGTTGCCTTGACAGTCCTTGGCATGCATTGTCACACCCTTGCACATCTTGGGATGCATTAACACTTGGCACATTTTAGCTTGTTTGACATGCCTTTGTACTATCTGACACATGTTAGCATTCCCTAACACACCTTGGCAGTCATTCCCTCATAGCTATCATTATATTTTTCCATGAATTGGGAACCGTACATTCCCTAGAACACCTTGGCACTCCCTAGTTGTCATGCCCTCATAATTACCCTTACTTTTTTTGTGATTTGGGAACCCAACCAATTCATTAGAAAAACAATATTGTGCCTAACCCAAAGTCTCCCTTTCTCTGAAATTTCTTTATCCATGCCTTATCACAACCATAGGCTTGCCTCCTGCAAGTCCTATTTTGAACTTCTCTGAAAACACTTCATCCTTGGGACGCCTGGAATTCACTGACACTCCTTGGCACACACTCTTATTTGTTCATTTCCAAGAATTTTGACCTAGTTCTCCCTTGTGTTCCCCTGACACTCCGTAACACTCCTCAAAATCCATTGACATTTTCTACCATGTGTTAGCACACCTTTTCATTCCTTCGCATGCCCTGTCACTCGTTAACTATTATGCCCTCACAACTACCCTTACTTTTTTTAGACTTGGGAACCTAACCATGTCCTACCTCGACTACAACAACTTAAACAAGTTATAGTTACTACAACTAGACTATGCCTTATTCACCTAAGAACTACCTAAAACACATCTCTGCTACTCATATCCAATCTCAACTCATCCCACTTAACAAGTTACCAAGTCCAACCATGACCATAAAACAACTAAGCAACATCATATACATCTTGACATGCCATAGCACCTGGCACGTAAAATAATCCCTTAGCCCTATGTGGCACATGTTATCATCCCTACATTTCTTGGCATGCTTTGCACTCCCTAGCACACCCTAGAATTCCCTAGCACACCCTAGCACTCCCTCACATGCCCTGGCAGTCTAGCATGCCTTGGCATTGCCTAGTATATAACCTTATCACTACCTCCTTAGAACACTTGGAACTCGTTGGCACTCCCTATCACACACTCTTATCTATTCATTTCCATGCATTTTGAGCTAGTTCTCCCTTGTGCTTATGTGGAACTCCCTAAAATTTCTTGGCACGCATTGGCACAACCTCGAACCTGACACATCTTGGCATGTTGCCTTGGCACTACCTAACATATCTTATCACTCCCTCCTTACCACACCTGGAGCTCACTAACACTCCCTACCACACACTCTTATTCATTCATTTCCATGTATTTGAAACTTGTGATCTCTTTTGTTTCCTTGGCACTCCATAACACTCCATGGCATGCATTGGCACACCCTAGCACCTAGCACATCTTGGTATGTTTCCCTTCCCTCTAGCATGCCTTAGCACTGCCTACCATACCTTGTTACTCCCTCAGCACACTTGTATCTCATCGACACTTCCTATCAAAAACTCTTATTTATTCATTTGCATGGATTAATTTGAACTAGTGCTCCCTTGTGTTTCCCTGGCAGTCCCTAACACTTCCTAGCACATGTTGACACACCATGGCACCTGGCACATCTTGGTTGCATGTCTCCCTAGCAATCTAGCATGACTTAGCGCAACCTAGCATACCATGTCACTGTCTCCTTAACACACATGGAACTCACTAACACTCCCTATCACACACTCTTATTCATTCTTTTCCATATATTTTGACCTTGGTCTCCCTTATGTTTCCCTAGCACTCCCTAACACTCATTAACACATATTGACACACCTTGCTGCTGGCAGGCACATCTTGGTATGTTTCCCTAGCTCTCTAGCATGCCTTGGAACTGCATAGAATATCTTGCCACTCCCTCCTTAGCACACCTAGAACTCGCTGCCACTTCATTTCCATTCATTTGAAACTAGTGTTCCCTTCTTTTTCCTTGGCACTTGGCCCTAACACTCCCTAGCATGCATTTGCACCACACCTTGGCACCTGACACATCTTGGCATGCCTTAGCAGTTGGCTTGTCTTAGCATGCCTAACATGCCTTGGAATTCTCTAGCATGTGTTAGTACTTCCTAGCATTCCCTGGCACGTCTTGACACTCCATAATTTCCATTCCCTCATAGATAGCTTTACTGTTTTTGTGATTTGGGAACCCAACCAAGTCATTGTCAAAACAATGTTGTGCCCAACCCAAAGTCCCCCTTTGTCTGAAACTACTTTGACCAATCCCTTATAATTGTAACCATAGGCTTTCCTACTAAAACTCATATTGTAACCTTCTCCTAACACACTTTGTCCTTGAGACACCTGGAATTCATTGACACTCCTTACCACACACACATATTTTTTCATTTTCGTGTATTTTGACCCAGTTCTCCCTTGTGATGCCCTAATACTCGCTAACATTCCTCAACATGCATTGGAAATTCTTCTCGTGTGTTAGCATGCCTTTTCATTCCTTAGCATTCCCTCACACTCCTTGGCTATAATGCCCTCACAATCACCCTTACTTTTTTTGGATCTTGGGAACCCAACCAAGTCTTGCCACGACTACAACAACTTGACCAAGTTACAGTTACTACAAGTAGACCATGCCTTGTTCACCTAAGAACTAACTATAACTCATCTTATGATACTCATGTATAATTTCAACCTATCCAACTTAACAAGTTACAAGTTACCATGTCAAGGCTCACGTCCAACTACGGCCATCAGACAACTGAGCAACATAGTTTACATCTTGACATGCCATAACACCTGGCACATATAACAATCCGTTGGCACTATGTGGCATGTGTTAGCACCCCCTACATTCCTTGGCATGCTTTGGCACTCCATATCACTCCTTGAAATGCCCTGGAAATCTAGCATTCCTTAGCAGTGCCTAGCATATAACCTTGTCACTCCCTCCTTAACACACTTGAAACCCACTGACACTCCTTATCACACACTCTTATTCATTCATTTCCATGCATTTTGAGCTAGTTCCCCCTTGTGTTTCCATGGCACTCCTTGACACTCCTTGACACCTAACACAAATGCCAATTTTCTTATTCTTGGCTATGGTGTTCTTCTTAAATCCTCGAAAATGTTCTTAAAGGATGGGATCTCCTCTTCATGCATGAATCTAGTGGAATGTGACAAGTTATCCAAAATTCATCCAAATATGTAATTTGTGCCTTGGGAAATGTTAAAGGTACCCTTGGTGGAAAAACATGCATAAATATTTATGACCAAGTGCCCTAAATGTGATATGTTTTCCACTTTTCAATTGTTCCTCTTGTTGATGATGAAACTAACACCCTAGTTGTGCAAGGCTCACAAAGTGTCACTATACGTCAACTCAAGGTTGTTTCCATTGTCACCTCAGCAATGAATCCTCTCAGTTTGGATTAATTATTGAATCCTAGGGGTGTCCCAAAGCACAAATTTATGGTGTATTTTATGTGACTAGATCACTAACATTGAAAACCATATTTACATTGGATGGTTTAACATCTTGATGATCCCTATCCTATTGACAACAACTTCTATATTCATTATTTCTTTCATCACAACACCTCCAACAGATATTGATGGTGTTCATGAGCCTATTTATAGTTGTGATCAGGGGATTAGGGGCTCCTTTATCACAACCCATAACCCCTAATGTGTTTAATCGCTTAGCCAAGGGGTCCCAAGGGTGTAGTTGTAGGGAAATTGCGACCAAATTTGGGGGTTCATAACATTAGGAAAAGTCAAATGGCATGACCAAAAAGGTTTTGGGGGGGTATGTTATGGTGCATTGAATGGGGCAAGGGGACACAAGGGTAGCATGGATGCTAGAAATTAGAGGTAAAAGCATGGTTTACTAAGATCTATAATCCTAGCAATAGAGAATGAGGAGGGGTCTTAGGACTTAATTGCATAGTGTCTAGGGGACCTAGAGGGACGGTAGTAAGAGAAATTGATAGGGGAACCCCCAATAGTGGTGATAAGGGGATTAGGAGTCCAATTATTATAAACCATAAGCCCTTAACCCATAACCACCAAATTCCCTATCCCCTTAACCCCCAATTCATAATCCCTTAACCCTTACACTCACAACTCATAACCCATAAACCCCTTGACTCATTAAATCTTAAGATACTAACCCCTAACCTATAATCCTTGAACGAAATCCTAAGCCATAACTCCTTATCCTGTTAATCTGTGACCCTTTTAACCCCTAACCCTTCACTACCTAAACACTTTAACTGCTAACACCTTAACCATGAACACCTAAATCCCCTAAATCTTAAGTCCTTAACCTCTAAACTCAATTGTGTAAATATAGAATAATATACATAAGAGAAAATAAAATGATATTATTCACATAAATTCTTGAAATAACCTTAAATTAGCCATGAGTTGTGAGCGAGGGGGTGAATGTGGGACCCTATTAAAGCTACCTCATGTTTAAATTCCTTTTAGATTGTGAGGTTGTTCTCCAATAGGGTTGAAGCATCATCACAAGGAAGCATGACACATTTTTGTCGGGGAGTGATTAAAGTTGCAACACAATTCAATTGATTTACACCTCCAATGTAAATGAAATCATTGTATGTTTGTGTCAAGTTGTTAGAGAGGTTATTTATAGACAATACATTCAATGTACTTAGACTTCATCATTTCAAGGCCTCAACTCTAACATGGATTTGTACCAGGAACACTTCATGCAAATGAAAGGGGGCCTTTTTGTTTAACCACATACACAAAAAAGCACCAAATGTTGCCCTTCAAATCACCCCTGGTGCATTCAAAGTGGGTTTACATTTGTGTCGAGTTGAAACTAATCATAATAACCCTCATCTTCTTAAATATATCATCAACTAGCTTTTCCATATACACAAGATACTAGAATTAAAGGATATCCAAATGCCCCAAGGAAGAATGAACGGTGGTCTCCTAAAGGGATTTAACTCTTTAATATCATACAAAAAATTTAGAAAATCTTTGATAATTCCTCCTTGCTAGATAATTTTACAACATGTTAAAGCTCCCAATTGTGACAAAGAAATCCTCATCTATGGGTAGTTTATAAGAAAATGTATAATATTTTTCTTGGATTATCAACATAAAACACATTGTCCCAACCCTTGCCAACTCTTTCTTTAAAAAGCGTACTATGTCAAAATCTCGTTTTTGAATGCCAACCGTCCAAATATCCAAGTCTTCAAAGGTGGTATGGTATTCAATGGAGATTTCCACCCTGATTTGACTTGCCTTGTATTTCATTTGAAAACATTTCTTTGTATCCTACTCACGTTGTTTGGTTCTTAAATGTAGGGTTTTTGAAGAAAATAAAATCATCCTATTCCTCTCCTACTCCAACACGACCCTTGATAAGCCTCCTATTGTAATAATTCCATTGTCCAATATGAAGCCTTTCTACTCCCAACACATTAGAAGTTATCTAGTCGTGGTACCATAAAGATGTATTTATTGGATCAACAATCCAAGTTGAAGGAAAAAAATTTACAGCTTGCCAATGAACAATGAGCTAATTTGGAAGTCTATAGAAATTACTACATGGAACCCAAAAGTCAACTCCCATCATAACCATCTACCCCATTACATGTCTTCCACATAGTCCAATTTCCAAATAGAAGAAAAGATGGTACCAATGTTTTCCACACAGTTTAGTTTCCTACTAGAGAGAAGCTAGTATCTTATATCCTTTCCACTTAATTGATCCATTTTGAAAAGTTTTATTTTTCTTCCTTATCCATTCTATCGAAGACAAAGGTCTATGTACTTTTGAATCATTCTTAAATTTCGACAATCTTTCTAAAGTTCTCTCCGTGGATTTCTTATTGCAGGTGCCTAGCAAAAGTGATTTTTAGAGAACTATGTGTTGGTCTTGAGGCTATGTGTTTGTGGGTAATGCCATTATTACCATGTATATCAAATGTAGAATAATTAGATAATTTGCAAAACCTTGATCTGAATTGCTCACAATATCTACACTTCATGATGAGATGGAGCTTGTAGTGCTCTCTCACACAAGGTGTTGGAAATGAATAGATCACTCATAAAGAAAAGGCCTGTCTAGCCCTAAAGCACAAGGGGTGAACCATCTACAAATATTTTGTTTGCTAAACAAACTCAATTATGTCAATGTAAAATACTATACATAAGAGAAAATAAAATTATATTATCTACATCAATGCTTGAAATAGCCTCACATTATCCATGAGTGGTGAGTTAGGGGGTGAATGTGGGGCACTATTCAAGTTACATCATGTTTAAATTCCTTTTACATCGTGAGGTTCTTCTCCAATAGGGTTGATGTATCATCACAAGAAAACATGCCACATTTTTGTGGGGGAAAGATTAAAGTTGTAACACAATTCAAGTGATTCACACCTCCAATGTAAATGTGGTCATTGTATGTTTGTGTAAGGGTGTTAGAGAGGCTATTTATAAGCAATACATTCAATGTACTTGGACTTCATCCTTTCAGGGCCTCTAGTCTAACAAGGATTTGTATCAGGAACACTTCATGCAAATGAGAGGGGGACCTGTTTTTAAACCACATACGCAAAGAGCACCGAATGATGCCCTTCAGCTTCCCCTTGGTGCATTCAAAGTGGGTTTACATTGGCATTGAGTTGAAACTAATCTTCATGATCATCCTATTCCTAGTAACATCTGCTAGCTTTTACAATACACAAGATAGAATTAGGGGATCACCTCATCTATAGATGCCCCATTTATTATGATATTCAAGGGATGTTCTATTGTCTTTATTAAGATTTAGATGGGCCGTTGTCTACATTATTTAAATACACGTCTAGCTCTTTTTATAAGGGAGGTCCTTGGATTTAGATTTTTATATAAGGCCTTATGTGGCCTTCCCCTTTAGAACTCTTCCAAGGGGGTCACCTCTTTCCATGTTGCCTTGCATACTTAGGGCCAAATTGACTAACCAAGATTCAAACTTCTTCAAGAATCAAATTAGTGAGGCACCATAGCTATTCTTCACCCCATCAGCGAGACATATTTCTTCATAGATACTTTTGAGGATTTCCCATTGCAGTTCACAAGTTGGGTTCCATAGGATCTATTACCCCATTTTATATCTGGGCTTTTAGATGATATTTTAAAATTTTCATTATCATCTCAAGCCTTACGATTCTTGTCACATTGATAATTTTCCAACTACGATACATGGATCTCTATGTAACTCATGGGTGTACCATTGGTTTGTTGACACCTTACCTTAGCCATCTAGGACACTAGGTGTAGGAAGAGGTTCCTTTATCTACCAAATTTAGCTTGATATGTATGATCTATGCATGTATGATATCTCTAATGTGTATTATTTTTATTGTGTTCACTTAAGTACTCTATTATAAATCTTGATGATTTAGCTATAAGTTTTAAGTTGAGTTTTTCGATAATTTTACTCAGAGAAGTGTGCCATCTTGATGGTTTGGGTATATTCTTGGTGATTTGAGTAGGTGCTACACATTGACCTTATTGTACCTCTTATTTTCTTTAGTCAAAATTTATCCCATGTCTCTCTTAACAACACATGTGGAGGCCTTATAAACTATGGCTAACTTCTAATAGGGTATTTTCAGCTCTAAGTGAAGTTCCTAAAAAATAATGGGCTACCTATAGCTATATGAATTTATTGATAACCTTATTCACATATTTGAGAATATTTGTAATCTCCTCAAGGGTTAGTGGATATTTTCCTTATGTTTAAACCTCATACCCATCTTCCCTCCTTATATAAACATAGTTTCTTCTATTAAAAAGGTGTTATATAGTTTTTATTCATATCCCTCTTCCCTATTTATATAAACATAATTGCTTGTATTAAAAAGGCGTTATATAGTTTTTATTCATACCCTAATTACACCAACATTATAATTAGACCAACATTATAACTTTGTGAGTTTTCAACATTATTATTAGATATAACCTCTATGTCAAGTGAACTCCTTTTAGTTAAATGAAAAAAAACTTAAACTCAATAGTGGAAACATAAGCTATGAGCTACCATAGCAATTGCCTTATAATATTTTACTACCTATTAACTGATCTATTATAATCTAATTTAATTTCCCACTACTTTAAAATCTAAAACCGATCTATTAGAGTCTAATTTAATTTCCCAAACTACCATAGCAATCGCCTTATAATATTTTTCTCCCTATAAATAGATATATTAGAATCTAATTTAATTTCCCGCTACTTTAAAATCTAAAACTATTCTATTAGAATCTAATTTAGTTTCCCCCCACTATTCTTTCTTCCCAGGTTGGAGGTTGGGTGAGAGTTCAGTGCACTCTCACTCTGCTCATAATATCTAGGATTTCACCACAAATATACATCTATAATATTCAGTCCTTCACTATTCCATGGGTTCGACGATATTTTAATGCAAATTTACTAGATTAGATCTGGGTTCACTCTTTTTCGGGCTTTAATTGAGCTATTTTGCTCCTGAATGGGGGGTTTTTGCTACAATGTGGAGTAGAAAACATATTGTTTGCATATGGATATAAAATTACAACCTTCAAGTATCTAAGAAGAGAGTGTATATGGATACGTTCGAAACCAGCAGAGTATTCTCTCCAACCTTTGATATCTTCACCGCGTCTGCAAGTACCGACATATTATCATACTTAAAGGCATGTGCCTGTGTAGAAGGAGATTCTTCTGTGGGTGCATGAACTTTTTCTTTAGCAGAGGACGAGGCCTTGCTTGTCGATTTCTTTCGTTGTTTCCTTTTCACATTAGTGCGAGAAGGACTTTATTTCTTGCTCTTACTCGTACTCACAAAAGTCTTTGTCTTCTTCCCCTTGGCTAACCCTTCATGCAACTATTTCAATAGCTCTTCCCACGACATGCCTTTCTTCTCCAACTGCTTCAGGACCAATATCTTGATCAGACCATGATGGTATAACCTTGTGTCAACCTGGTCCTCCCTTCCATCCTTTACACTTTTAGCCATTTTCTCCAAACTCTTGAGAAATAAGTAGGGGAAGTTCATCCTCTAGCAAATGTGTTGGCCTACTTCAAAGTGCTGAAGCATTCTGAAATGCTACACCAGGGTACAGGTGTATCTCCCTTCGTAGGTCACACAATTATGCAAGATAAATAGGAGGTCCTGTCATTGACCTAACAGGGCTTTACGCGAGACTTCGAGTTTCCAATCCATGTCTATATCTTTGTCCACAATTAAATGCCGCCAACATTTCTTTTCCAACTTCTGGTTTTTGAACCACTGTTCTCCTGTGTTTTCTAGACCTTTTGCAACTGCTACAAACTCCTCCAACACCTTGAATTTAAGTGGCCCCACTCTGACTTGGCCATTCTTAAAACTCTTTGAAAACCGTAGGGAAACTTCTTTGTCATACCCATCAAATTTTTGCAAGAACTAAAGGAAACCCGAGTCTCGCAACAATGCAAGACTATTGCGATATTCAACAGACTGTTCAATCTTGCTAAGGGACAAAGGTTCATTTCTGACAGGCAACATTACTACTAGTGGTTGAACAGTCGAGCTCTGAGACTTGCATGTGATGCCGAAGAAATCAACAACCTTAAATAAAAACTAGCCTTTTATTAACCAAATCACTCCTTCTCCCATTGTAGAATCTCATCATTTTCGATCAGGTCTAATTGGTACGCATGGCAGTGATCTTAACGGTTAAGTGCGATATAGTTATAGTGATGGAATGTTTAGAGTGAATAGAGGAGCGAGGTAATTATGAACAAATGATGTTTAGGATCATGGCAGAACGGGGTAGATTTCATGCAAGCAACGGTTACCACATCCTCACAATTCTTCAAAATTCAAAAAAAATCCTTAGAATTCATTAAAAATTCATGATTTATACTTAATAAAAACTTTGTACTTTTAATTAATTTCTCCCTAGTTAACATCATAACATTAATACTTATTGATGAAATGAAAAATACTTCATCTCATGTTTCATCATGACCACTTCCTCATGTCATTTGATAACTCGTACTATGTTGCTGACGAAGTGCATGCTTGTATTGGTCTTGTACCACTTTAAATCATATCATTCTACTGGTACTTTTTTTCTGCTCATCTCATTACATAGGACAACATTCTTGCACTAGTGCAAGAATAATATTAAATTGAGAATTAAAATATAGGCTAGATTTCACATGATTTCTTTAACTTTATGCTGAAAAAAAATCGCCTTGTTTGATGTTTCAGAGCACACCTTTTGCTCTCCATATGAAAGATCCTGCAATAAATTCTCAAGGGAATAAAGAAGTGGGAAAGAAGGGATTTTTTAGAATGGGAAGGAATTCTGTTATAGGGATTCCAAGAAAGTGCTAAGAGGGATAAAATAGAAATGGGATAGGGAAAAAAATTCTGGGAAAAAGTGGGATTTCTTCGAAGCGGGTAGGGTAAACTTTTGAAGAATATGGGAAGGTCAATATTCTAGGATCAAAGAAGAAAACTCAGGGGGGATTACGAAAGTTGAGTATGAAGAAAGGTAGATATTTTTTGGAAATTTTGCCTACACTGGTGCAAGAAAAATAACTACAATGAAAATTAGGCGTTACTTGAATAAAAATATCCATGCTAATTACCCCAACTGTATAAAGGTTGGTTCTGTTGAACCTGCTTCTACTTGGTGGTAGCTTAGCATATCTAAAGATCAAGCAACATTTTCTTTTCATTACAAATTTTTGATCTTCCTGCCAACATGCTGGTTTTCAAGTTGACCCTTCTGCAATCATGTCAGCAAACTGACTTTCATAATTACAGGAAAATATTTTTTTTCTTTACTTTTTTCTGTTTTTTTTCTTTTTATATATATAAAAAAAATATTCTAAAGAAGAAAAGAATTCATGTTTTCAAGAGGTTGGTATTACCATTCTCCACTATTGTCCCAAATTTTTGCTGGACTTGTTGTGTAAAATCTTTCTTGGTAAGTGGCTGAAAATACTTTTTTAACCGATGTCTGTTTCCCAACAATATTGAATTTTGTCCATCAATAGCTTTAACTTCTACTACTCCATTCTCAAATACTCAAATCACTTCATAAGGTCCCATCCAACGTGTATGGAACTTCCCTTTAAAAATTTTAAATCTTGAATCATAAAGTGGTACCCAATCACCTGGTTGGAACTGTTTTTTCTTAATGAACTTGTCGTGGCACTTTTTACGTTGTTGCTGAATCAGTATATTCTGTTGAACAACATCCATTCAAAACTCATCCAAATCATTCAATTGGAGAAGATGTTCTTGCTGTGCCTCAGAGAGATCTAGTCCTAACTGTACTGCAATCCTGTAAGTTTTCATCTGGAATTCAATTAGTAACATAACTTGTTTACCATATACCAGCTCGTATGGTGTATGCCCCATGCTATTTCTCCAAGTGGTTCTATATGCCCATAAAGCTTATAGTAATCTTTCACTCTAGTATTTCCAATGCATATTGACTGTCTTTGTAAGAATGAACTCAATCACTTTGTTTGTAGATTCCACCTGGCCATTTTCTTGCGGGTGATATGGCGTGGACATCCTATGTAGGATCTTATATTGCTCCATCACGCCCTGTACCAAATTAGAAATAATCTACAGACCATTGTCAGAAATGATTTCTCTAGGCACACCAAATCTAGTAAATATTTCAGTAAAAAGAAAATCAGCTACAACATTTTTTGTAGCAAAAGAAACAACTTTAGCTTCTACCCATTTTGTAACAAAATCTATACAAACCAAGATATGCTTTTTACTTAATTGTGTTGGATTTATTGGTCCTATAAAATGAATAGCACATTTTTCAAATGGATCAATCATAACTTGAGGACATAAGGGCATTTCATTGGTTTGATTAGGCTGACCCATTCGCTGATAGCTATAACAATGCTTGACATACTGTCTGGCATCCCTAAACCAGGACGGCCAATAGTAACTTACGTTTAACACCTTATATGTAGTTTGCTTATCAGTGATGTGGCCTCCACATGGTTCATCATGAGTAGATTTCAATATGTCAAACACTTCTTCCTCTCTTACACACCTACAAATAATAAACTCTGGGCTTGTGTAAAAGAGATCTCCTTGAATCTAGGAATATGTAGCATTTCTCTGAATAATATTTTTTTTTTCATGAGAAGACAAGTGGGGTGGTGTTTTTCCAGTAACCAAATTATTGGCAATGTCAGCAAACCATGGAGAATCTGTCAACATAGCAAAAATATGTTTATCTGGAAAGTCAGCATGAATAGGAGTAGTTTCACCAAGATTTTCTAATCTAGAAAGAAAGTTTGCTACAACATTAGATTTTCCTGGTCTATCTACAATAGTAATATTAAACCCCTACAACAAAAGTAACCGCCTAGTCACTCTACCACTAGTTAATGATGTATTCATCAAATACTTAATTGCAGAATGATCAGTATGTACACATACTTCATATCCTGTAATATAGTGTCTGAACTTATTAATTTCAAAAATCACAGCGAAAAAATCTTTCTCTGTAACTACATAATTTAATTCAGCAGAAGACAAATTCTTACTAATATAATAAATACAATAGGATTGCTTATTTTCCTCTTCTCCTAAAGTTGTGCCAATAGCTAGATCTAAAGCATCAGAGGTAATATGAAAAGGTAGAGACCAATTAGGACCTATTAGAACTGGCTCCTGTACTAACTTTTCCTTCAATGTTTCAAAAGACTATTGGCAAGCTGTTGTCCAAGAAAACTCACTATCCTTAGCTAGAAGTCTAAAAAGAGGAGAAACTATCTTAGAAAAAATTTCAATGAATCTCCTATAGTAACCAAAATTCCCTAGAAAACCTCTTACTTCCCTTTGAGTTTTAGGTCCAGGAAGATGCAAAATGATTTCAATCTTTTGTGGCTCGACCTGGATACCTTTACTAGAAATCAAATGACCAAGTACCACTCCTGCTTTGCACGTCAATCTACATTTCTTATCGCTTAAAGGAAGATGAGCTTCCTCACAATGCAGAAGTACTTTTTGCAAGTTTTCAAGAGCTTCCTGAAAAGAATTACCAAACACAAAAATTTCATCCATATAAATTTCCACAAATTCTAGATCATCAAAAATAGCCAAGACTGCCCTTTGAAAGGTAGTTTGGGCATTACATAAACAAAAGGGTAGCACTCTATAAGAAAATGTACACCATGGACATGTAAAGGTAGTTTTATCTTGATCTTTGAGTGCAATCTATATCTAGTTATAACCACTGAAGCCATCCGAAAAGGAAAAGTATTCCTTTCCTGCAAGGGTATCAAGCACTTGCTCTGTGAATGGGAGAGGGAAATTATCTTTGAGAGTGGCTTTGTATAATTCTTGATAATCGATACAAATATGCCATCTTCCATCTTTCTTAGGTACTAGTACTAATGGAGAGATCCATTGACTATCAAAAATAGGATAGATGAAACCAGCATCCAAGAGCTTCTATACTTCTTCTTTCACGATGTATTTTAGAGTTGTATTCATTTGGATAGGTCGGGCTCCTTCGTGAATATAGATATGATGTGTGCAGGTTTTAGGCGGGATACCCTTCATATCTTCATAATCCCATGCAAAGGCACTAAGATGGTTTTGCAACATCATATATGCATCGACGGTAGCAAGACATGCTTGACCCAAGATCAAGGGATGTCCTCCTACTGGGTTCTTTGGTTGAAGCACAATGAAGTCATCAAGATATTCCAAAGAGTCTAATGAGATGATCACATCATCCAATACTCTTTCTGGCTTAATTTTAGATATGTCTGCTAATTCAAGCACAATGGGAGTAAGAGGAAAATGGGATAACCGAAGTTGATCCATGGTTTGCTTGGTCATGACATTAATGGCTGCCCACTAATCTATAAGGACATTAGAGACAAGGACATTACCAATTTGAATTTCAAAACAACAAGGTTTCTAGGATCAGTATAGTTTTCCATATATACACATCCTCTCATCAACTCTGTCACCCTACCAACAAATTAAATGGTTTGGGGTTCCAATTTCTTCCTCCCGAGTTTCTTCAGACATAGTTCCTTAATAATTTTAGTGAAAATAGGGATCTCTTTGATGGATTGAAGCAAAGGTATCTTGATGAAAAGATTCCAAATCTCTAATGCCACGCTAGTCCCAAAAATGGGCTCACTTCTTTCCATCACTAGCATCTCCAAAATGGGAGGCTAGTTGGAAGAAGGTGGTAAGGATCCAGAGGGTAAGGGATGCTTGGTGACTGCTTTCGGAGAAAGGGTAGGATTTTCCTCTTCCCCTTTCTCTTCAACAATCACAGTGGGTTGTTTTTTACTTTCTAGCATTACAGTCCTCCTTGATCTTAACTGGATATCATGAACCCCAATTGGAATAGACTGATACTCAAATGATAAAGGCGGGATTGTTACATAAATCATTTGCATTGGTTTATTATTGTTAGGATTAGGCATAGGTTTGGCAGGCAACTGAGGGGGTCGAAAGGGTGGAGGAAGGGGAAATGGTGGATTAAACTAAGTGAGAAGTTGTGGCATTGAATTTTGTGTATGAGGATATGACTACATAGGTGGCTGGTAGTAATATGGGGAATGTGTTGGCCCTCTCCAACGTGGCTGCCATGGTTGAGAAGGTTATCCATGCTGGTATTGATTTCCATACTGTCACTGTTGATTAGTGTTAGGATAAGAATATGCATGTGAATGATAACCAAAATAGCGTGGAGAAAATCCATGAGCTATACCTACACCTACCTGAGGCCAATTTCTTCTTGCTCCCATAGCATTCAAGTATTTAGCTTTAGGCTACCCTCCAGTAAATACAGCTTCAAGTCCTGGTATAGAGGGTCATTTTTCTGTGGCATGGTCTTCTGCACAAATAACACACTTATTAGTTTCTTTTAGATTAATAGGACATTCTTTAGGAGGATGTTTATCTCTACACTTAGGACAACAAATACATAATGACTCTTGTTCTTTTATAAGTTTTTGCTGGAACTTTAAGGAGTCTAACTATTTAGAAACAGCACTCATTATATCAATTTTCATGTTTTCCATTTTATTCTCTAGTCCAATAATCATAGCATCGGTAGATTCAGTTTTTCTATTTCTGTTTCAAGATCCTCGACCAGATCTATACTGATTTCTTGAAAATTTCATGCATAAATCACAAATTTGATCAAAGTTCTGCTAAGAGATATCACCTTGTCCTAGTAGATTTATATTATTTCTAGAATTATTGGTAAGTCCTCTTTAGAACAAGGTTCTAATAGTGCTAGCATCAAGCTTAGGTTTCGACCTTTGCAAAATATACATAAATATTTCTAAGTGATCTTCAAGAGTTTCATCATCATCATGTATGATTGTAAAAATTTCATCTTGTATGTCTTGAGTTCTACAATATTCCTGATATTTAGACAAAAACACTCTCTTCATTTGTGCCAAAGAAGTTATAGAGTTTCCTCTTAGCCCCATGAACCAGCGGAAGGCTGAGTCCTTGAGGGTAGTAGGAAATAATCTTAACTTCTGAGCATCAATTGAATAATCATAACTTCTACACAAAATATCAAACTCAAATAGAAAAGAGTGAGGGTCTTCATGAACTTTACCATGAAAATGGGGGAGAGTAGATGGTGGAATATTCTTCATCTGTACCATAGTATTAGGATCCACAATTTGAAACACAAAAGTGGATTGTTCTTTTCTTACCTGATCCTGGTTTTCACCAAACCCTTCCACATAAATTTCATGGGTTGCCATTGTCTCTTTCTTACCCTCGATGGACTAAAGCACACCTGAGTTGTTGTCACCAGAATCCAAGTGGATTGTTCCTACGTGATGGGTTTGATTGGGCTTCCTGCTCACAAAATGAGACCCAATATGAGAATTATTTTCAAAATTCTTTTGGCCCTTAGTGAGTTTTGAACCCCTACCTTTCCTAGGCATGCATTTCAAAGAAAGAAAGGCAACAAGTAATTTCTAATAAAAGGATGTTGCCAAAATTCAATTAAGATCAATAAAATTCCTTCAAAAGAGAAATATTTCACAAACAATTCTGAAAGAAAAAATTACCTTTATTGTACAATCATAAAATTCTTACAAAATCAAATTGCCTCCCCGGCAATGAGACCAAAGTGTTGGGTGCAGGAATTACACTTAAGTAAACTCCTCAACACTGAAATTGTTAACCCAGGGGATCCGTAAACTTAGAGATGAAGCACAAGCAATGCCAGAGATGGTATGAATGTCTCGAATATCAATCCCTACTTTCATTAAAGGAAAGGTTACAGAATCAAACTATAGAGGAAAAGTCCACTTGAATCGCCATAAATAATCTAAGATTGGAACAAAAGAAAATGAATTTGCAAAAGAGATTTAGAAGGAAAGGGAAATCACTCTAGCTATGTATTGACTAACTACTGAGTGTGTGTTTCTTTCAGCAAAAACACTTTAGTAGTCTTCAATAGATGGGCCCTTCAAACCTACTTATATAAAGATTTCCTTCTTGCAAGAATCAATCTTGCACTAGTGCAGGCTTCTTGCACTAGTGTAGGAATAGAGATTTATGCTGAGGGTGTAAAATGATGTCTGTACTAAAAGTACTTTTTCTTTCATGTAAGTTCCAGACTTTCTCAAGTCCAAAGAACTCAGTCCAAGCAACAAGAAACTAGTTTTGTGCTAGACCAGAGCTTCTTACACTTTAACTTTTAATCCTTGAAATCAATGCTTAACTACTTGTTATAGACATATTTGGGCACTGCAACCCCAACCACATATGTCCATAAACCAAGGGCTTCTGAGTCCCTAAAAGTGTTGTTACATGCCCTAAAGGAACAAGGTCAGCTGATTACATCATCTCCCAGAAGTTCTCCACAGAAAAGTACTTAGAACTGGTCAAAACTGGACCATACAGATTACTCAGTGTAGAGGGTGCGATGCATCTCACCTGCTCAGTGCAAAAAGTGTGATGCATACTGGAAAGCCCTTCTGTAGTGTGTGATGGGTGAGAGTAGACGAATGTGAGACACATTTTTCCAGGTGGATGATCATGGAATCTTCTAGAAACTTCTCTTGTGACACTTGCCTCTCTAAATTCGCCTAGGGATGAGTAAGATATCATCAATATCCATGTGGAATCAAGAACTATCAGAGAGATGACACTAATCAAAATCCCATAAGCTATCTCACCCCCATGCAATCATCTATATATGGATCCCTCATCCCAGAGATCCAAAACGCTGGAATCTTGTATCTTGTATGGAAGTGTTGTTGGTTTCTTGGTGGAATATCATAGTGTTGGGTGATCTAAGATTTTCATGAGGTGAAGAAAGGCTTTCATGTTGGGAGGATGACGCCGGGTCACATCAATGGGTTGTAATCCTCTCTTCTAATCTCTATATCAATAAAGCTATTCAAGTTTTCCTCCACATTCTTGTATGTCTGCTAATATATGCATTTGTGTGGTCAATACATATCTGGTCCTATATTGTTTATGATAGTAGATCTTTGCACTTTGAAGGTATTATGTTGCTTTGAATTTATAGGCACTCTTCGAAGCAGAGTGGTCAAGGGAAGAGTAGAAAAGATCTGTCAAAGGGGAGAAGGAACATGCAGAGAACCAAGTGAAAGATTGAGGTTGGTATTCTTTGCTCCTCTCCTATCTACTTCTCGTAAAGGAAAACAAAAGTAACTTTAATATGTTTGTTTCTATGATAGCTACCCATCTTAGTGGGACTAGCAGCTTTGCATAGACACTAGATTTCCTGATAACAAAATGGTGACTCTGCTGGGGAGCGAATATCTTGTTTGCTTGTCTATATTTGTTTGTTTTATAAACTTATAGATGGAGCCTGAAGTCAAGCCAGCTAGCCTTCGAACTGCATTTGCTATGCAAGTGCAAAGTAGACCAATGATGCTTCAGTCTATCTCCGGGTTTTGTTTATAAACTAAACAATCGATTTGCAAACATCCTAATTGCCTTGGTGGTGGCTGAAGTAGCCTCATTAGATCAGCCCCTGCGATTTGTATTTACTGACTATCATTTGCTCGGCTTAAATACCTGAGTTGAGCTACAAACCGTGACCAAGAACCCAGTTGAAGTCTCATCCCTGGACCATCACAACTTCTCCTCTTGGGAATCTGGATGCATTGCACATCTCATGTGTAGTAGGTGAGATGCATCGCTCTTTCCTTGTGTTACAGGTGTGATGATCAGATAAGACCTCTCACGCTTCCAGATTTTGTTTTTTGTTCACTCTCTTGAGCTTTATTTAGGAGTTTTATTGTCTATGATCGGTATACCATTGTAGAAAGTCCCTTCCTTTGCATGATTCAGCCTCCATAGTACAAATAACTGTAAATGTTTTTATGTATTGGTCACCATTTATGGTTCTCCTTTACAAAGAAGTAGCGTAATCAAGCTATTGTCTTTTGATTTGGAAGTGTCACAAGTGTCGTTCTCTGTCAAAGAAAAGAATCCTATTGTTCTTGATGGTCGATTACACTGTTACTCTTGTATTTGATTTGAATTAATAGTTTTTCAAGTGTCAAAAATAGTTTTCAATTCAAAATTGCAAAGTGTCGTCATTATCTTCCTTTCATTTTTGAAACGAAAATTGAAAAGTGTACTTAGAATTCCTTTTGTCATTGACACATTAAGAAAGCGAAAACAAATACATGCATGTGCATTTTCATTTAGACTGCTTGTTGGTTTGATTTAGGACAGTACACCTAGTGTGTGCTCTCTGCTCTATGTTGAAAGAATCTCATTTCTCTTTCCTTAGTAGCTAGGGTTTTCATTGCAAAAAGAAGATTAAATGATTGTTTATCATCTTAGATTGCATTTTAGGAATTATATATCTACATCACGCAATGAACCTGAAAGGAAAACTTCTTAAGAAATATCAACTATAAAATAAATTCAATTAACATAAAAACACTTTGGAACCTAACACACAACATTTAGAATTCTAGGCTAGAGACGTATTCCGGTGTCGTAAAGCCTAGTAACTATCACTTTCATTGTTGGTTGGGTGATTCCTCCTCTTTGAGACGACAAGTGCTAGTATGGACTTGTGCTCCCATGTACCGTCGAGTATAAATTGGGAGACCACAATAGGCTATATCCTTTATCCTTAGAAAGTTGTGTCTGTCACCCTATAGATCGCAATGCACTGAACACAACATTCAGGAAGATTGATTGTCGTACCGTAAAAAGTATTCTGCAGTTTTGTGATTGGTTTGGTAATCCCTCTGTCTAGATTTCCAAAATAGTCTCTTTCATTCCTTTTCAGATTCCTTACACGAAAAGGTCCATCTGAGCACTTGTCACTTCAGGCTCATTAAAAATCGAAGGCGACTAGAGTCATCTTTTGCTTTTTCTCGCCTCTTAAAAATTGAGAAAGCAAGTTGTGTCAAAGCATCTGAAATTCATTTAATTTGGAATTATTTCCCCTCTATTTTGAGTTGATCGAGTAATCTGAAATCATGGAAGAAATTCAATTGAAACCCCATCATTCGCGGAGACTTATGAGTCAACTGTCTTTGACTCTGGAAATGAAACTATTCCGGACAAAGTGAACTCATTTAACTGGATCAAAGTCCCTTGGTTTGGTTGGAACAAGTGTTCTGACATCCTCAGATATTTCGGTTACTCCAACCTTTTCTTGTATCCCTGCCTCTACACGAGAAATTCCACAGCCACAAGAGGACATTAGAACTGATCCTAGTGTAATGGTAAACACTTCTAGTCCTGGGCTGGCTCCATCTATATCTGATTCAGAAGGTGTTATTCCCCAAACATCTGTCGCTGTAGAATCTAGACTTTCATCAAAACCAAAAATATTTTATGGACCTGATGGTCTACCTCTTACGCCTAGATTGGTTGCTATAGAAGAGATTGTGGAAGATCCTCCATCCAGTACTCCATTGTATTTTGGAGCTGGGATCACCGTATATCCTTTGTCATTAGAAGTTTGTCTCCCTTCATCGCAAGTTTCTGTAGAATCACTAGGAAATCTTTTAAATAGGCTAGATATGTCTAAACAAGCGTTAACATCTAAGACTGTGTCATCTGACGTTGCAGTAGCAGAACCTCCCGCTGCTACTCCAACAATGTTCGCTGGTATGCCATCCATCCCAACTAGCTCTCAACCGCTAAATGGAGTCCATCCAGGGACTGTCTCAACAGTATGGTCTGTTCCCATTTGTTCGTCTGGAATAATATTCAAAATCTCTTATGTTGAGTCTCAACAAATAGATCCTTCGCAACAGTATCAATTTAGGAAGTCTGGTCCTTGAAGGCTGATCATTCCTTTGAGCACTTGATTGCCGCCATATGGGGGGCAATATGCCCTTTCATTGTTTCCTCCAGGAGAACAAACATATGGGAGTTCGCAACAGAATTTGGGTCATGCTGGAATTACATCCAACGGTTGGGTGCCAATACTGCCTCAAGAACCAAGAGTTGTATACTCAATGCAGCAAAGCCTACCTGTGTCGAATATCCCCACTACACCGACCATTGTGACAGTGTCGCAAGTGCAAGTGTTGCCTGTTGTATGTCAACCTCAAGTCTCTCAGGTCGTAACACAACAACCTCCTATCTCCGTGACACAACCGCAATCACCAATTAGTGGCTCCCTAACCGGAGTGACCCAGGTTCAAACGGGTACTATTACCCCTCATCTTGGTCAAATAGCTAGTATTGGACAACAACAAATGGTTTCACAACCATGGCTGGTGCAATATCAACAACCGCAATTCCAACAAGCTTACCAAGGATCTGAGCAACTAATATTTGCATGTAACGGGCAACCGTATATTCAAAATGGTTAACATCAATCATTTCATAATGGTTATGCTCATCAACCTTACCAAAGTTATCAGCATCAAATGCATTATGCTGGTATGCAAAGACCCATAGCTCAGGCAATACCATCCTATCCTGGATGTGCTTCGCTGAACCTGAATCAACAGTTGCCCTTCATGGCGACTTTAGAGTTACTGGATCTAAATCGGCTAAGAAATGATCCAATTGCTTATGCCTCTTGGTGACTGACGATTCCTCATAAACTTCCGTCAGATATTCCTAAATTTAATGGAAATCTGAGTGAAGACCCATCGAATCATGTGATGACCTTTCATCTGTGGTGTTCATCCAACACTCTAAATAATGATTCGATTAGACTTCGCTTTTTCCAGCAAATGTTAACTAGTCCGGTAGCAAAATGGTAATTGAATTGCCTAGATCTTCAATTGATAACTTCAACACCCTTTCCACAACCTTTTTAACCCATTTTCAGCTACCCATAAGGTACAAAACAGGAACAGAGCTTCTTACCAATTTCAAACAAACGATAGCCACTCATATATCTGATCATATTCATGAGTGGCAGCATCATTGTAGAATGGTAAAAACATATGTTCCTGATCAGTTGTTAGCTGAATGGTTTATTAAGTCATTGTTACCTTCTATCACAGAAGATGTGGCAAAGGGAGGAGTCGTCACTGAAGAGCAAGTCATTGCTCATGTGAAATATCTAGATTTGATCTATACTCAGTCTGGCACACTCTATGACAAAATCCTTGATGCTCCTAGACTGGAATTTTCTATTCCTCCTCCTCCTAAATCAAACAAATACTCTCATGCCGGCAATGGTGTGATAGGTATGACTAGCATGAAAACTATAAAAGCTATATCGAAGAAAGTTCACAGGGTTTCTAGTCAAAATGAAAATGAAGAACTTCTCGCGTCAGAGGTAAATGATGTGTCGAATGACAAAGGCAAAGAACTGAAGCAACCAGGAGGCAAGAAGAAAAATAAAGGGAAGAAGAAAAAATAGGAGGAGCCATGTCCTTAAAAATCTTCTGCAAACCCTTCTGGAGATAGGAAACCAATTCATCCATGCCTTATATGTGATGAGGATCATTGGATGAAAGATTGTCCACATAAGGCTGAGCTTAGAAAATTCTTGAAGACTTCAAAAACCTCGGTGGTATTGACTGATCCATTTCCAAATCTAGGAACAAATCTGGTTGCTAGTGAAAATGCTTCCCCGTCCCAAGTGCTAATGTTGTCTGTTTTGAAGCAGCAAAATGATGCTTTGATATCAACAAGGAATAAATATTACGGGAATCCAGAGCTATCGAACAATAAGGCTAATGATCAACCTAGTAGTTCAGCAACAACTTCGACCGAAGTTGTGCCACCCATCATTCCTAAGCTAACGATAAAACCGCCAAAGGGATTTGTACACAAATCAACATTTAATCCTCGTACCATAGTAGCACGACATTATAATATAGTGGAGGATCTGGCCCAATCGTCGTCTGCTATGTCGACACTTGAGGTACTGCAAAATTGCCCCTCCCAAAAGCAGGCTTTATTATCAACAATAGGTGGGATTGACCCAGCGGATTCCAATCTTGTGGCCTTCAATCATAAAGGATATGACCCTGAGTTACCAGCTCAACTAGCTTTCCTTATTCAAGTTAAAGCCCTCAACAAAACTGTTCATCGAACAATTATTGATGAGGGGGCATCTACATGTATTATGTCGATGAGTCGCTAGAAAACTTTGGGATCTCCACCCTTATCACGATCGTCAACAACATTAAAATCATTTGATGGATGAACATACACCCCATACGGGATTTTAAGTAACTTGCAAGTCAAACTGGGGGGGAAAATAGTAGAAATTGATGTTGAAGTTATCGACGGAAACCTTGATTACAACATCCTACTAGGAAGGCCTTGGATATATGCTATGGCTGCGGTTGTGTCCACGTACTTTAGGAAGATCGCTTTCCTTTTCAAGGAAGAATCATAATCGTTGACCAGCAAACATTTCTTCCAAACAGTTCACAAGTTACGAGAAGCATTTCGATCATCCACGGAAGCCCTCATTCACTTCAAAATATCGGAGTAGGCCTACTAAAAGACCCTATATTAATGGGGACTTTTGCCCTACTGGCTCCAAACAATCTGGCGGAAGTGGCCACTAAGGGAACCTACAATATGGTATCTTCTATTCAAAAGATGTCCGAAAACAATATTTTCATGTATCATCAACAGGTATTGCCCCAAAACCCAATAGAAATATTGTAGCAATCAATGTTTTCGCCTTGGGACGCAAACCAAAATCAATGCTCATCAAGCGTTTGGATAGATAGGTCGAAGGAATAAGGCACCCCTTCAGATCTTTGGCCACAAGTATGTTCTACAAAGAAAGGAATTGTTCAGTCAATGATGATTGACGAGGCACCATGGGAAGATTACCACCATCGTTCCCATCTTATGAATTGTAAGCAAGATAGTTCCAGTGACCTTGATCATCCCTTAGTTTTTGATTTTCTATCAAATACTGTAAATAAAGTGGATTCCGAGCGAAACCTGTCCAATATTGAAGAGACTATCACCATTAGTATCTCGACCAAAACAGATGTTGTAGAGAATATTCATGTCGACAAATCTTGTTATTCTTCGGAACTAGAAATATATTATGCTCTTTTTCGCGAGTTCAGAGATGTCTTTCCTTGGTCATATGATGAAATGTCAGGCATTGACTCAAGAATAGTTGAACATGAAATTAAGATGTATCCCGATGTCAAACCAGTATGACAACGACTCCGGAAAGTGCACCCCAAGAAAGTCGCTGCCACCAAGGTGGAAGTTGAAAAACTTCTCCATGTTGGTTTTATTTACCCAGTTCCTCTAACCGATTGGGTATCGAATATTATTCCTGTAATGAAAAAGCAAGGAAAGATTAGAGCGTGCGTCGATTATAGGGATGTAAATCAAGCTTGTCCAAAATACAACTGCCATACACCCTTCATTGACCAGATAATTGATGAATGTGCCGAATGTAAACTCTTTTCATTTATGGATGGATTTTCTAGGTATAATCAAATAAATATCTGCCTACAGGACAAACCAAAGACTACATTTATTTGTCCGTGGGGCACATTTGCATATCGCAAGCTACCCTTTGGTTTAAAGAACGCAGGGGCAACATTTTAGAGGGAAATGAATTATGCCTTCCATGACATCAAGAACATCGTTCAACCATATCTCGACGATCTTCCGTCTCATTCGAAAAAGCAGACCGATCATCCACATCATTTGAGAGCGATATTTCTACGTTGCCGACACTACAAGATATGACTCAATCCACACAAATGTGTGTTTTGTGTCGACTCTGGTCGTTTACTTGGCTTTGTGGTCTCAATGGACGGGATTTGTCTCGACCCATGTAAGGTTCAGGCAATCATTGATTTGCCTCCACCTTCAAATTTGCTTAGATTTAGAAACTCCAAGGGAAAGCAAACTTTCTGAGGAGGTTCATTCCAAATTATGCAGAACTTGCTAAAGGTTATACTCGTCTGTTGAAAAAAGAAGTACCCTTCATTTAGGATCAGGTCGTGCAAGCTTCCTTTGATTCTTTAAAGGAATCCCTAATAAAAGCATCGTTAATGTATGTTTGTGATTATCAAAAAGACTATAACGTTTATTTGGCTGCAACAGATACGACCATAGCAATGGTTTTAGTTCAAGAAGATAATGGAATTGAACATCCTATCTATTATTTAAGCTGAAACTTAAATGATATGGAAAGCAAGTACTCCTATGTTGAAAAGCTAGCTCTCGCAGCTGTTCAAGTGATACAGATATTTCGACATTATATCCTCTTTCGAAGAACTACCACTTTGTCAGATTGCAACCCCATGGCTTATATCTTGTCATGACAGTTACTGGGGGACAAGTATTCCAAATGGATAGAAATTTTGCAAGAGTTTGATCTAGAATTCATAAAATCAAAATCAAAGAAAGCTCTGGTTTTTGCAGAGTTGCTATGCAATCTCCCATCGTCATCCAATGATTCAACATCGATGCAACAATCATGGATGAATCTTTGTTTATGATATCTTCAAGCGATCTGTGGTATGGAGATATAATCATTTATCTCTAGACCCAAACATATATGATTAATACCTCCTTTTTAGAGCAGCGAAGTACTCGATACCAAGCAAAAGACTACATTATTGTGGGTGATACACTTTACTGTCGTGGTATCGATACAGTTCTATGGAGGTGCCTCACCCATGAGGAGGCTGAAAGGTCTTGAGTGATTGTCATTCAGGTGCATGTGGGGGGCATCAATCTGGTTACACGACGGCTCAAAATATTTTACGAGCAGGATACTTCTGGCCAACAATGTTCAAAGACTGCATAACCACAGTAAGAAGTTGCCATGCTTATCAAATCTTCGATCGCAAAACAAAAATACCACCCGCGCCTCTACAACGAGTTGTCACTGTTGGGCCATTCACCAAATGGGGCATAGATTTGATGACATGTAACCCCACCTCGGTTGGGGGGCATGGGTATATCATAGTCGCAGTTGACTATTTTACAAAATGGGCCGAGGTGATGCTTACATTATACAATAGTAGCGAAATGGCTCCTCTTTTATTTTTTAATCATGTAGTATCCAGATTCCGTGTTCCACAAGCTATAGTCACAGATTATGGATCGCATTTCTACAATCACATGATGTTTGAGTTGGCTTCCAAATTAGAACTGTCCCAAAACATCTCTACTCTGTATTATCCACAAGCTAACAGACAAGTTGAGGCAATGAAAAAGGTCCTGAAGTGCATGCTGCAAGGATGATTGGAGTCCATAAGTGGAGTTGGCACCTGATCCTATAATTAGCCTTCTGGGCATACTAGACATCGATAAGGAATGTGACCGGGTTTACAACCTTTCAACTGGTTAATGTCCTGGAAGCGATCTTACCAGTTCAGTGTGAAATCTCATCCCTCAAGCTCGCAGTCAACCTTCTCCCCGGAACTTTAGAAGAGGAGGCTCGTTTCTTGGAACTAATCCAATTGGATGAAACCCGTTGTGATTCCACCTTCGTTAACGAAGACCATAAGAAATGATTCAAGGCACAGTTCGACAAGAATGTCAAACCCCGTGTCTTCTCAGAAGGTGATCTAGTCTTACTTTATGACCAGGAGTCTGATAAGTTAGGAGCAGGTAAGTTCAAGTCTTTATGGATGGGCCACTATATTTTTAAGTGTGTATTAGGAAAAGGAGCCTATGAGTTAGTGGATTATGATGGGATTCCACTGGCGCAATCCCGCAATGGGTTGTACCTTAAGCGTTACTATGCTTGACTCAGTGTAGTAACCTCTTCATATGCTTTTGTTACATTTTTGTTTTCACTAAGAGTAATCATTTTGGTTAGGTAATCCACTTTTGCATTTGTTACAGATGTTGAACCCATTGTATTATGTACCTAGGGGGGGTAATATGGGGTATCGAGGGAGGTACCCAAGGTAATAATGTAATAATGGGATGGGCCATAGTAATAAATAAGGTGGTTAACCCATGTCATGTAAGGGACCACAAGTAGTTAATAATAATGTAACGGGCCCATGGTATTAGTTGATGGTATGAGTAAACCATGGTATTGATGCATGGTATTGTATGTATGAGGCCTATATAGAGGCTAGAGACTCCACATGGAGAGATATGAAGAGAAATAGTCTTGTATGAATAAGCATATGGCTTGGGGAATATTCTCCTTCCTTAAGGAGTGAATGTATGGTGTTGCCCTACCTTAAGGGTTTCATAATAAAGAAGTATTTCTATCTTATTCTTGGGTTTATTTGCATTCTCTTATATTTTCATATCAGAGCTATAATATTCTTGGGTCAGATACACAACAAGTGGTATCAGAGCACTTTCTTGGGCACAAAGTGGAGATTTTTTTTTTCATTTTTGCAGGATTTCAGGGGCGACGAGTTTGCAGATCAGATCTGTACGTTTTGGTTCAAGATCTGAAAAATCTGATTATAGATATGTATTCTTTGTGAAAAAATAGTCGATTTCAAAAAAAAAATCGGTCAAATCGGAGTCCGGATGAAGGAGATATCGCTGATTTAAAAATCAGTAGGGTTGCAGCTAATTTTTCAGGGCAGAGCGTTTGCAGAGCAGATCTAGACATCCTGGTGCAAGATCTACAAGATCTAATTGTAGATTTGGAATCTTTGTGAAAAAACACCCAATTTCAAAAAAAAAATCAGGCAAATCGGAGTCCGGATGAGGGAGATATCGCTGATTTAAAATCAGCTCTTTTTGCAAAAATTTTGGGTGACTGCGGGAGAGTAGCAACGCAGATCTGGAATTCTAGTGCCTGGATTAGGATTTCTATCACATGGGCAGATGCAGAATGATTGTTCTATTTCTAAAAATAGCTCATAATAAGGATTTTGAGCAATATTGACGAAACTATGACAATTTCAAAATTTAGCCAATTTTTTTTTTGTGATAGCGTACCTAGATCAGAGTTCGAGGGACTTGTATAAATTTGACGGTTCTCACACGTCAACATGGCTAGAAAAAATGGAGCAATATTTCAGATTGAATCATATCCTAGATGATTGGACTAAGTTTACGGAGGGGACCCAGTACTTGGACAATGAACGATGGAAATGGGCGTTATGACATCAACGTCGCAATGGACCTTTTGCGAGTTGGGCCCAATTTGCCAAAGCTCTTATAGGGTGCTTTGACCGTAAATCAAATCTTGTGGATAAGCACACACAGACAGACACACAGCCTAGCAAAGCTGTTATTTTTACAAGAAAGAAGGAAACCAAGGAACCAAAAGGGTTATTTTTGGCTGGTATCTCGGTATTGCAGGTTCATGGATTGATT
>APFE031049719.1:244492-272428 GCA_000404065.3 Pinus taeda | reverse complement strand
ATGCTAGGGGGGGTGGAATGTTATGTCCGTAGGGGGGGTAATATGGGGTACCGAGGGAGGTACCCAAGGTAATAATGTAATAATGGGATGGGCCATAGTAATAAATAAGGTGGTTAACCCATGTCATGTAAGGGGCCACAAGTAGTTAATAATAATGTAATGGGCCCATGGTATTAGTTGATGGTATGAGTAAACCATGGTATTGATGCATGGTATTGTATGTATGAGGCCTATATAGAGGCTAGAGACTCCACATGGAGATATATGAAGAGAAATAGTCTTGTATGAACAAGCATATGGCTTGTGGAGTGTTCTCCTTCCTTAAGGAGTGAATGTATGGTGTTGCCCTACCATAAGGGTTTGATCAATAAAGCATTTCTATCTATTTCTGGGTTTATTTGCATTATCTTATCTTTTCATATCAGATCTATAATATTCTTGGATTAGATCTACAACACATTGGAATCATTTGTTGGATATGCCGACGGAGCGAGCCGTAGTTCGCGGAACCTATCTTCTGCGACCTGGGCCATCTTTGATCCAAGCGGCGAGTTAGTAAGTTTCATATGGGTATGTATTGGCCAATCAATGAACAACATCGCTGAATACAACACATTGATAGAGCTCCTCTCTGATGCCATTGCACATCGAATACGCCGACTTGTTGTCAGGCTAGACTCATAGCTCGTCATTCTACAGCTCGCCAATATCTATTCTATACGGAATCTTGCTATCTATCGCCTGTTGCTAAGGGTCAAGATTTTGGAAAGATAGTTCGATTCTATCCAATATCAACATATTTCTAGAAACTTAAACACATTAACAAATTCATTGGCAAATTATGTGTTAGATAGACATTTGCGACATTTATAAAAGAAAATCATCTCATCAATATTTGCATCAGGATCATGTAACTTAACCAAAATGAAGCACCGAAAATCAAAAATATATATATAACTATTTATGGTTCACACATAGTGTTCATGTCCAAGACAAAATCGGTCAAATGACGCAAAAACTCAAAATTCTAGGGGGCACCCTAGTCTAATGGTGCTAGTGATAACAAGTCATCGATTGTGCAATGATGTGTAAAAGCATAGTCCTTCGATGTGGCAGGCTAGTAGTATGTCGCCGTAATCTCAGAGGCAGCTCGTCAGTCCTCACATCCAGGATATCAAGAGTGAGGCCTTCAATCTGATCCTACAATGCTACAAGAGTCTTAGACACATCCAGGTCATGAAGGACAACACTCCCTACAGCCTCTCCCACTGGAACGACAGCTGGTGTTCTTAGGCGCACTACTGGTCGCATCGGTCTGATATCTGCATGAGCACATGCGTTTTCATTAGACTTGGTAAAAGAAAGCACGGGAACATTATAAAAGCAATAAACAAGCATATGGCCAGAAATTTTACCTATAGCACTCCACTGCTCATCGGCTAGCAGCACCAAATCAGGGTCATCCCGGAAATCCATCCCAGGATACAGACACTCGGCATAAACCATCTCTTGATGGTTGAACCACTCAAAGAAGGCATCAGAGAAAGAAACCTATGGCTGACCAACATGTTGGGCCAGAAGGTCAACCCTTCTCTGCATTTGTGGTTCAGTCGGTGGCGGCAAACCAAGTGAGATGTACTGTGGCTGCATCAGTGGGATTTTCTCCAAGGCAAAAGCAGTTAAAATGGAATCATAGCCAAAGTTCTTAGAGTGTCCATTTTTTACCTTGGTAAGTTGTTCTTTTATTACCAGAAGTACTACATCACACCAGTTGAACACCTTTGGTTCAAGGCATTCTATGGCATACTGCATATAGGACCTGTTGGCCAAGTAAAGAGCCGCACTACCAGCCAGTCTAGCAAAGGTGAACAAGGTGGTCCTCAAAGACTGGTTAGTGACATCTCGGATGTTGATCTTACCGTCCTTGCTGGGTTGAGATCTCTCTCTATAGTATCGGCGAATATAATCCCTCACAGATTCGCCCCCATGGGCAAAACCTGATAGTGAGAGAGGGGCACCACGCCTTGATAAACCGGTCAAAAAATAGATGTCCATGACAGTCAAGGTGATGGATTTTCCTCTAATCTGGAACACCTGGTTGGTAGGATACCATACATCGAGGAAATATTGCAACAAGTTGATTTGTTGCCTCATGCTAGACATGCGGAAGAACTTAAGCAAACCACAGTTCCGGAATGCAGTTACCGTACCTAGATCATGGAAAGCAACCATGTCCTCTTGTTCATGCTCACGTTCTCACCATGTAACAACCATTTTTCTCCGATAAATCTCCAAAAAAAAACAAGAGAGGAGTCAGGATCTAGATTTGGCAAAAAAAAGGCAAAATTTATATGAAAAATAGTGCACAAGTTTCCCTCCTTGCACCCACCGCACCCCAGCTTTGTACTGGGAGTGATTCATACTGACTCGCCAGTGGCTAGCCTAGTATGCATCGCACCTTTCGATGTACACAGGGTGCGATGGGGGCAGAACGATTTTTTCAAACCCCAAAGGCTCAGGAAAGCAGGGAAACATGCTCAAAATTCAAAAAGAAAGGAATTACAACTAAAGAACACAGGTTTAACTCCTACCTAGTCCAAATGGCACCAAGAATCATCCACAGAATCTCCTGGAATCAGCTAGTGAAAATTGAGGGCGAAAACACCTCCAAAGCTCCAACAATCTCAAGTTCAAATGAAATGGTGAAATGAGGGGTAAAAACTACTTTTAAATTACTTTTCACGTAATTCAAGCAGGGTATTAATATTTTAACTCATTTTTCAAGCATGTATTTTCATTTTTAATTAGTTTGATGGAGCAATTGAACAAGTAGTACGACTGTCAAAAGAACATAGTGTTAATAGTGGGTCGAATATCAATGACTATTATCACGAGCAGTTTTTATGCAAAGTTCAAGCTCGTTAAAAATTAAACCTAAGCAATGAGCAAATGTTCCCCTGGAGTTTAATCTCATTAAAAAATGAACTGCCCTTAAGTAAATAACCATTGTGAATGCATTGTCATCAGCCTTTTGAGCCCCGGTCGTGTTCTTATCATCACCTCCACTCTGTTTGCCCGATCATACGCCTCCATTTGATTGTTTACCCTTTTGAGGAACAACTACGAAGAGTGATTTTGTTAGCCATCCTTGTGACACTGCCATGATTGGAAAATTCCAAACCTTACATGGAATCACCACCTACCCGAAAATATCACTCATTCCTCAAAAACGAGTCTCCTTTAAGCTCTTTTCAACTGACTCATAAAATATGAAAAGGTTGCTGAGTAATTGGCCTCTCCAGCTCGTTAAAGCTACTGGGAGTGCTATCCCTCCTTTAGATTTTGATCTTTTTGAACTTGAGGGATTATTACACAAAAAGATTGAGCGCTTGTTTTGTTCGACTCATTAAAACTATCAAAAATTCATCCATTTCGTATTATTTTATACTTTTTCAGACTTAAGGGATTATATGATGAAAAAGGATTAATGGAGTTTCCTTTCCATCCCTTTTTAGACTCTCTAAAATTGAAAAAAGACCGAGTTGTCTTTGTCGTTAAACTCGTTAAAACAATAGTGAAAAACTTGTCCATAGAGACGAGAACGAGTTTCACTGTCGCTAGGCTTGTTAAAACATAGCGACGGGTTTGCCTAAAGGGCAAATTATAGAACAAGCATATGTTATCCTCCTCAAGCTTGATAAAAATAAAGAGGTATTGGTCAATAATGACTGGGGAAAATTGGAAAGAAAACTTGAAGAAATTTTATTGGTAGCAAGTTTCTCTTGAACATGACACTTTCACTCCATCACCATGATTGAATCGGGTTCGGTTATTCCATTCACCGGTCATACTACCATTGGTGCATCGTACCATCCATATTTGGGGTTAACGCTACCAAACCATTTTAGTGTCGCCGATATGTTCAAGAGAAGTCGATTAGAGAATTCACCAACCCAATTTGTGTCTCACCCACTGCAATACCTTCATGCTTCATCGTTTCATGACCGCCACCCTGAACCCTATATCATCAGATCGTTTTCACCTCCACAAAATCATTTGCTCCGTTCCATGTCGTAGATGTGGGATTCATTAAGGCCCTCCTATGACGGGTCACTTCTTGTCGACGGTAGCTCATTATCCAAGAATTCAACGTAGGAACAACCCTTTCAGTACTTTGAAGCTTGCATGCCTCACTGGCAACTTTCTCACTTCCGGCGACAGGTTTATATCAATGGCCTTCGACCGCAATATTTTGCATGGTGTTCAATGCCAAGCCCCATTTTCACACCATGCAAATTGTACTGCAATACCTTAAGGGTCATCATCATTATTGGTGATTCCTCTCTCGTCTGTTAACAACTTACATCATTGGCTGGTAATCAGGCGATGTCTTTCCATGTTCGACTCCAGAACATTTTTCACATGAATCAACTTATACTTCGGGTGAAGATTGGATGAGTTTGAAGACCTTGGATCTAGTTTCATCCATCCAAGATGCGATATATTCAGGAAAATGAAGACATCAAATGTACATCATTACTGCACAGGTGATCATCCAAATAAAAGGATGATGGCTCTATTAGAATCTTCAGTTTGCCACACAGACGGTTGTATGCCCTATGTACATGAAGATGAATTTATAAAGTTGAGTATGGGAATGCCTGCCTCAACTAGATCATGAAAATGTTATGAAGATAATGTATTGTATTGTATCTTATTACAGGTCACCTTCCAGTTCAAAAAAACCTCCAATCCTCATGATAAAGCATTTCACCCGACATCAAAGATCTATGACCTCATGATTGAGGGGCAATTGTTATAGACATATTTGGGCACTGGAATCCAAATCACATATGTCCATAAACCAAGGCCTTCTGAGTCCCTAAAAGTTTTTTTCATGCCCTAAAGGAACAAGGTTAGTTGATTACATCATCTCCCAGAAGTTCTCCACAGAAAATTGCTTAGAACTGGTCAAAACTGGACCATACAAATTGCTCAGTGCAGAGGGTGTGATGCATCTCACCTACTCAGTGCAAAAAGTGTGATGCATACTGGAAAGCCCTTCTGTAGGGTGCGATGGGAAAGAGTAGACAAATGGCAAAGACAATTTGCAAGGTGGATGATCATGGAATCTTCCAAAAGCTTCTCTTGTGACACTTGCCTCTTTGAATCTTCCCAGGGATGAGTAAGAGATCATCAATCTCCAAGTGGAATCAAGAACTATTAGAGAGAGGACACTAATCAAAATCCTAGAAGCTGACTCACCCCCTTGCAATCATCTACATATGGATCCCTCATCCCAGAGATCCAAAAGGCTGGAATCTTGTATCTTGTAAGGAAGTGTTGTTGGTTTCTTGGTGGAATATCATAGTGTTGGGTGATCTAAGATTTTCATGAGGTGAAGAAGGGCTTTCATGCTGGGAGGATGATGCCAGGTCAAATCAATGGGTTGTAATCCTCTCTTCTAATCTCTATATCAATAAAGCTATTCAAGTTTTCCTCCACATTCTTGTATGTCTGCTAATATATGCATTTGTGTGGTCAATATATATCTAGTACTATATCTTTTATGATAGTAGATCTCTACACTTTGAACGTATTATGAAGCTTTGACTTTCTAGGTACTCTTTGAAGTAGAGTGGTCAAGGGAGGAGCGGCAAAGACTTGTCGAAGGGAAGAAGGAACAGGCAGAGAACCAAGTGAAAGATTGAGGTTGGTATTCTTTGCTCCTCTCCTATCTACTTCTCGTAAAGGAAAACACAAGTAACTTTAATCTATTTGTTTCTAAGATAGCTACCCATCTTAGTGGGACTAGCTGCTCTACATAGACACTAGATTTCTGATAACACTGCTGCAAGTGTTAGAAAGCCAAATCACATAAAAGGGTGTCTGTTTATAAGTTTATCAAATTGTAGAAAGAAAGAAGCAATCCTTGTAATCGATCCTGTTATGAAATATCAGTGAAAGCAAGAAAATTGTTAGAAATAACTTAAAAAGAATTACTGCATCACACAATCTTGCAATGGTGGAGGAATGATCCTTCTACTTTAAACTAGGTAGAAAAATAAATCAAACTGATTTTTAGAATGTGAATAGCACACCAACATGCACTGGTGTAGGTAATTTCTCCTACTCAGACTAGGCGGGGAAAACCAGCTGAAATCAGATGCAAGAAAAGGAAATTTAATTACTTCATGTGGTAGATCTGCTCTCACTCAAGCATGAATTTAAAGGCTGTAAAGTAAATCACACTTGCTAGTTTAAAACATAAATTAAAAGGACAGAAAAGAGGGAGAACATGTTGGGTTGGCTAGGCCCTATCCAACCAGTGCGTTTCCCTTTTAATTACAAACGCTACTCAACACTTGCTCAATATATCAGCATTGAACACGTGAAAGATGTAATGTAGAATAGTACGACAGAGCTCTCTCTCTTCTTATTGAGTCATAAGAAAATACATACATGATTACAATCCAGACCATATTGGGCGATAACAAAAGACAAGCCTATTACTGCCTTCCTAGTTCTATCTCTGTTCTGTATACTTACTTAATCATTCATTTTCTAAATTGTCCTATCTACATTGCTTCTTATATAGATCCTTGGCATAAGGCCAAGAGGATCATTCATCTCCTTACATGCTGTTTGCAGAATTTCGTTACAATAGATTGCATAACTGTTTACAAAAAAAGCTTGTGGCCTTCAAAATTAGGCGTTTTAACAAAACAGGCCATGGCTATCTTCACCAGTTTGTTTCTCCCAAATCCAAGCCCAACTACTCTAGATTACCTTGTTGTCATAGTTGAGACTCGGCTGCCTTCAAATGTTTTCGGTGGTCATGGTTAAGGCAGTGCAAAAATAGGTAGCAATCAAGGGGGGTCTGGATTTGCTGCCAAGATTCGCGTCACGGGCACTAGTGCGAGATCTGATAATCGTGGTGCTGGCACTGATGTGATATACATTTTGCACTAAAATCAACAGTCAAGGTAAGCATTAACTATTAAGTAACATAGGAGATATCAATGAGTTACAAAAGTGATTACAAGTGAGAAATCACATAATAATAATTAATAAATGCTATGTTTGAATTAAAAATGTAAAATATAATGTAAATGTGAAATGTTTCATCATTCTTGCACTAGTGCAAGATAAGGGCATGAATGATAGGTAAAACAAGGGTAAATGGTTATGGTTTTAGGACAGAAAGATGGTCAAAAAGTGTACAATTTAGGGGACTAACACTCTTTCCACAATCGCACTAATGAAAATCTCTCCTAGAGGAAAATTCAACTTGGTACTTATACAAAATTATTATGAATCATTCCCCATGAATGGACGAAGCTTTCCCCACCAAAATCCCTTGATTAGTGGATCTCATCCCCAATACTAGGAATTTGCATTAAATGGGAGGGAACACATTCCTAGATTTTATCAATGATTCCCTAGAGGCAAATTCTACTTGTCACTTATACAAAATGTTTAGGAGTCATTCCCCATGAATGCATGAAGTTTTCTCCACCAAAATCCCTTGATTAGTGGATCTGGTCCATTGATTAGTGAAACACATTCTTATATTTTTTCAATCATTGGAGCTCCACAATTTGTGTCATTTTTCCATAATATCTTGTTGATTTCTTATTTATTATTGATCCTCCTATAGTAGGGAACAAGTCCCTAAATTATCTCCTCATCCAAATCCTCATAATTTTCCCAATATTCTCATAATATTCCACAAATATAAATAATATTAGGCACAAATATCCAATTATTCATAAACCTTCCTAATGAATATATTAAAGTTTAAAAAAAAATTATCTAATGCAAAAAGAGAGGTTTAATATGCTGAAGGATGGTCATAGGCCTTAATTGATGTTTAATTTAGAGGCATGGGACTTAATTTATGTCTAATTTAGAGGCCCATCACCTACCATAAAAAGTTGAAGGATAATGAGGCCTTGGGCCTTATTATTTATACAACTAAAACTACCAAAAACTTCCTTAAAATTAGGGAGGCTTGGCTCCCAAACTCGAGATGAACTTGTCTTCAACTATCACTTGCTTGGTTGCCAATGACCTTAGTGGGCTTGCCTGCTTGTAACTTTGAGCTGATGAGATATGGTGGAGGAATCTTTGAGTTATTGAGGAGTTAAGGAGGGTGATCGAATCTCCTAAAATGCCTATTTCTTGTATACCTCGAGTTCCTGCACTTAAATTAGCCAAAAAAATCCCCAGCTCTTACAATTAATGCAAATTAGGCCACATGACATAACATCTCACCTTTGCCCTTCTCACTAAGCAAAACATAATAAAATATTAAAAGAAATGTGAAAAAATTTCATCTTAATAAGCTGCAGAGTGGCATTAAGGACCATATAATTTACCTCTTGATGAGCCTCATCAATTATATACATCCATTATCGGATCATTATCAAGAGGAGCAACATCCCCTTACTTGTTCGAGGTTGGCTCTATTGCCAGAGGTGGCGGAGACTGAATGTGACCTATGGTATGCTCAACATTAGATCAACATCTTTATTCTTTAGCTCTTACTTCATCTCCATGTCTGTTACTTTAATCAAGTGCTCAATCTATTGAGAAAGGTCTTGATCCTACATCTATTCACCTCCCTCCTCAGCTACTCACTGGTTCTATTCCTGCTCTTCAACCTATATTACCTTTGTTTCTTATTTCATTATGCCTTGAGTGTTCTCTTTTTCCTGCTTCTGCTTCTTTTATTACTCTCTCCTTCTCATCTTATGTTCTTCTGTCAGTTTTTGTTCTGCCTCCAACAACTTCAATTTTTCTTCCTACAACCTTTGCTTCTCTCTCTTCCTCTGCTTTCATCTTTGTATCCTCTACTTCCTCTTTTCTTCTACTGCTAAAGAAACTTTCATGATAGTAGGGTCTTATTTTAGCTTGTAGCATTTTTCTCCCTATAGATTGCCATCAATATTTTTCTTTCCCTTGTCTCACAGTGGATTGCTGCCTTTTGCTGTTGTTTCTTCCAGAATTCTTGTCATCTATGGAGAAACCAATGAAGTCCCTATTAAAATGATTGGCTCATGGAATTTGGAGGCATTGTAGCAATTCCTATATGGGTCCTCTTCCGCCCAATGAAATTCCTTGTTGAACAACTGAAAGTGAATACTCGCATAGTGGTTTTGCAAGTTTTATGAGGATCATATGGATTAGAGTCCCAAGTACCAATTGCAAACTTGATTATCTCCTTTCCCTTAGTATCTGCGACCTTCAAGTTCTTTATCTCGTATAATACAACTTGCAAAGGAAGAGTGGGTCATGGTGCTTTCTTAATCATATCCAAATTTTTTTGCAACCTTGTGATGAGATGATATGACACTTCTTTCATGAAAATCTTGTCGGTGGCATACCTAGGTGAAACATGCAGAGGTTTATCTTTGTTAAGCACTCTAAGGAAGTTTCGACCTAGTGAGACATAGGAATTTATGATATCTATTATTTCCTCCATTTCTCCTTGTGGCATGCAAGGTGGATCTTATTCAAAGATGAGCTTGTAAAGTGGTATGCTGAAGTGATCAGTAAGTGCTTCCATTACCCCTTGATGATTGCAATCTGAATGCAACTTGTAATAAATATTCATGGCAGGCTCTCATGGTGTCCATGGCCACGTCATGCTAGGAAACTGATGTTGTGCACATATTTCATTTAGTAAGTATGAAAACAAATAGAACCTTGCTTACTCACCATCAAGAGGTCTCTAGGCCTATGCTACATGGGATCTCAACTATTGAGCCAACATATTTGACTAGTTAGATGACTTCCCCTCGTTCACAACCTAGTTCAATAAGACTTCCCACCCTTTAGGAAAGGTCTCGGTGCTCTATTGACCATCGATCTTGTAAGCTAAGATAACTAAGAGCTCATAGGCCTTCCTCAGGGACTTTGTCTTGTATAAATGGGTGGGTGTCTGTCGAAACTTTGATGCCTCTTTCACCCATCCTTTGACAATGTATCTTTTGTTAACATAGTTGTTGTTGTCATAGAAGAATGAGTCTATGAGCTTCACTGGCTTGAGTAAGTGATACATGCACTAATAATATTTTACCCGAAAGGTGGAAAGAATTTTCCTGTGGGCACTACTTAATTTCCTAGTCTTCTCATCACTATGTGAGACTATCTAGCTGATGACATCTTCACATGGGAAGTATATATATCTACATGCAGCTTTGCGTATTCCCGACTGATAGATACTAAGACACACTTGTCGGTCCTCTAGATCTACCTCAAGGCTCTTTGCTTAAAGATCTTCATTAACTTGTTTCCATGTTAGTCTTGACCCATTTTCTATAAATCTTTGAGTGTTTTAATACACCAGCAATTCTACCGATGTTTTCCCAACTGCTTCCCTAGTATTGGTTTGAGTGATCTCTTTTGAAGCAGATCTCTTTGGTGCCATGGTAACAATGACTACTCAAGATAACTGCTTCATAAGTGTGGTACCTGTGGGACAAAAAGGACACTTATGGCAAACAAACATTAGCTTAAGCAAATCTACCTTCAAATAATGATTAAGTAACAAACACGAAAACTAGAGGGGAGGATTGCATAATTTTTATCAATAACAGAGACTGGCGGATTGTGGGGACTATGCACTGCGCAGTCCCAACAACCAAGGATAAAACTTGAGGCTTGGGAATGTGCAATCCGGAGTCCCAACTTGGGTAGATACTTGGAGAGTCTTTGCATTGCGTAATCTTAGGGGCCAAGGTGATATGCCAAGTAGTCAAATTACACAGTGCATAGTTGGTCTAGCTTATACTATGTAGTGCATGATTCCAAAGGTCAAAATTCTGGCTTTAGCCTTAAGATTTTGCAGTGCCCAGCTTGACAAGGCAAGATTTGGTCAAAGCAAGTGTAGATATGCTTGGTGGAAGTGTGAAAAATGAGCAGAAGTGAGTGATGTTGTAAGGTTGAGCCAAAAAATGACTGAGTATAATTAAATCAATGTTGATCAAGTGCAAAAACTAATTAAACATAAGGAAAATAAAGCATGTGAGGAGAGTCGCCATAATGGCAACAATAGGTGCAAAAATAAGAAAACCAATGCGAAACTTGTGGAATGAAAATAAAAACTTAAAAAAACACTTCTAAAAGTTAAAACAAGTTGAAACGCCAACAACTATGAAGAGAAATAAGTAAAACAATACTCATACAAGAGAAATGACAAAAAGTGACAGAAAAAGTTGCAAAAGACAAAAAACAAAAAAAATCACCTGGAAAAGCGATGAAGACTACACCAAAGGTTCCTTGATCTCCTCGGTAATTCTATAACTCCAAGATAGAATCTGCAAATGAGTTCTAGAGGAATTGATTAAATATATTTGAGCAAACTAAGGTTTATGATGTGCATGCCTAAAATCAACGAGAAACTGACAGTTGGTGAAAATTTCCAAAACTATAGAAAGTTCCTTGTTCAAGGTACTAAAACTAGATCCCTATTTTTTATGGATGCTTTTTTATTCCTTTACTTTTTTCAGGGAAGCTTTCCATACACACTATCAGGAAAGACTGTGCAGTTCCAGGGAACTTGGCAAATTTTTAGATTAATACACTGCACAGCTTTTGAGCACAGTGAGGGATTGCCTAGTTTTTGGGCTGAATGTTGGGCTTACTTCCTTGAATGCACAACTTTGGAGCTCAAGGATGAATGTCAATCTGAATTGCACAATTCCCATCATCAAGGCCTCTTTCCCTCAAGGATTGCTTAGTTTCTGGAGGAAAGCCCAGAACTGCTTCGAGACAAAGTTGGGAGATGAACTTGTGATTTATAAAAATTATTTGGGTGTGAAAAGAAGTAAGCGCAAGAACAAATGAGAAAGATAAGCCTAAATTGAAGAATGATTACCTAAATCATTGCAATATTAGTTCTTGCGGATAGGAAATAAGGCTCCAAAATCGAAGCATAGGAAAATTTTTGGAGGGTGGCTGTAGTGGATACAACACTAGTAGGCATGTGATTTGCATGATGTCTTTTTTTATAGTTTTTATGTGTGCTTATGTTTCAGGGTATCTATGATTCCTATCAATATATCCTTTGTGCATGGCCATTCGAATTGAAGAGAGAGAGATATTTTGGTTTCCTTATTTGCTCAAAGTTTTGCATAAAAAACAGTTATAAATATTTGCTTAAGGATACCTGAAAATACTACATAATATTTAGATATTAATTTTTAGGGATACTTCTAATCATTTCATAATTTAAAATTATGTTTAAGAATTTCTTTCCTTTCCCTTGCACTTTCCCTCTACACTATATTTTGGAAGATAAATTTTATGTTATCATTATGTTATTTCATTAGTTGTTCATTGTCGTTGCCCTTTTCCACACCCTTTTGCACTTTTGTCCTGATATGTCTTGTATTACTTTATTGCGTAGGTAGTCATGAAAATTCATTCTAAGTTCCATCTATGTTTCCTTTTTGTGTTTGTCTCATTGGTTATGCTTGACCGTGATTGGAAAGTTTTGGGTCTAGATTTTAACAAATGACTTCTCTCTTGACTATAATTAGTTCAACATTAACCAATGCAGGTATAATGTTTAACTTCAGAAAAGAACAATATTATTAAAAAAAATATTTTGGAAACAATTGATTGGAACATAACTTGAAAGTGTTATTGTAATCTTTGTACAATACAATGGCATGTGGATAATTACCTCAGATTTTTTTTCGATGGATCGAGTTGCAAAATTCATGCCATTATCTTAAGATATCTATGGAGATAAAAATTCTTGAAAATAACTCATACTCACTTAAATAACTTATTTATTAACAATTATTTTCCACCATAATTTAAGAAAGTATTGCATAAAAACTAGATAGGAACAAAATGTAAGTAATCATATTTATTGAGCTTAATCACCCATCATTATTTATGTGTTATTGTTCACTTTAACAACTAGGAGAAATAATGTAAATGTGCAATGTTTACTACCCACCAAATTTTATCGAAGTCCTTGCACCCTAGTAGGGAATTAATTTTTTCATTGCATCTACCAATTTCAAATTTTTTTAAAAACATAATTTCCACTTGAGTGGAAGGGACTATAATGCCATACAATATTTTTTTTAAATAATAAAGAGGATGGGTATATTGGAATTTAGGCTTTTGTGATCCATATTTGATAATTGACAACAAAAATCGGAAATATGTGATTATTGTCGAAAGCTTTTCTAAAAATTGTGTATATTCATGTAGTTTTCATTCTCTTCCACAAAATTTGAGATCTCATAGTACTAATTTTCATTTGCTTCAATAACTAAACTAACCAATGAGAAACCAATAAGAAATATTATTGTAAAAGTGAGACAACTTTAAATTACAAAATGAATTTTATGATTTACCAAAATATCTCTCGAATTTTTCTATATACATGTCATGCTTACATATTAATATAAGATTTATAAAAGAAAAGGTAGAATATGAACTTAAAAAAAAATATAAAAGTATATATTATTAATGTAGATGTATCTTAATCATAAATCTACAATGTGTTGAGAGGATCAAGTCTTTTGATAAGCAAACCTTTTTTTAAAGGAAAACTTAAATCGAAGTCTGTATCTCAAGAGATATAATATCTCTCATGTCAATATAATATATATAATATATATATATATATATATATATATATATATATATATATATATAAACAATGTTTTTTTAAAGTTTCTTTGAACATTTGGATTGTGTAGACATATGGCTGAAAATTTCAATCTTTTACAATCTCAACAAATATATACTTAATATGTTTATATTTTTCCATTATTAATTTTGTCTTAAATACATTTCAATATCACCTAACCATGCATGGTAAAATATTTTATTTATTCTAGAAATCAAAATATTTTCCTATGATCAACACACACATTCTTTCTATTTACACTCAAATTCATATTGAAATATATTACATAAAATAGATATTTAAATAGATTATTTAAGTTATCTCTATTAAAATTTAACATAGATATATTTTATTTGTAGCTTCCATAGAGAAAGTGAGATATTTTTCTATGTTTAAATATTAATTACTACATCTTCATTATGGACTATAATATCTACAAATGTAGGTCCAAACACCTAGAAGAATCAACTCTTTTGACCTACCTTGAAACATATCGTAAGTATTGGTTATTTTTATGTGTGGCATGGTCATATGAAAAGACAAGAACTCTCCAATTTTATTTTTTATTTTTTATTTTAAATATAGAACCAACATTAATAATTCATAATTGTAATTAATAATTTTCTTTTTTAATTTAGGACTTCATAATACATAGTATTACATCACATAACATAACAAAACATAATAGAATATTACATTGTCTCTTCCACACTCGATTACCTTTCCCTACAACAACTAACCAAGTAAGTATATTGAAAATGACATTATTGATATTTTATAATGTTTTTAATTAAAACAAATTCAATGTATATCTTTATTTTATTTTTATTGAAAATTACATTTTTTTTGTAATTATAACTTATTCAATTTTATTTTAGAAAGAGCAGATGTCAACTTCACCTTCACCTTTAAGTAAGAAGATAATCACACATCTCTAATTCACCTCTTGCTAGTTAAAACAATCATATTATTAATAATTATCATCATATTAGATTTGGTTTCTTTTCTTCGTTTTATTTTACACATTCCATTTTTATTTTTATTATTCAATTTAAGTATAATATTTAACAATCTAATATAACATTGTTGGCATATATGCTTCCAATGTTTTTCTATGTTTTAAAAGTGAGTATAAATATTGTATTGATTTTTTATTTTTTATTTTTTCCTTTAATAAGTTTTTCAAAATTATTATAAATTATGTATGATATTTTCTATTTGATTTTAAGAATTACATTTATATGGATTAATCTAATAGGGACATTTTGGATTTTAACTTTGTAACTTTCTCAATCACATCGATTTTTGATAATTTTGAAACATATTGCTCAATCTAACCAGGCTGCATATCTAGCATTCCCTACCGTTGCTGATTAGTTTAACAAAATATTTGAATGTAATGATGTGTTGTATGTACTTCAAACAATAATAAAATTGTAAAATGAATTATATGAATATTTGTTTAACCTTTTTTTATTAATTTTTTAATATAATTAAACATTTTTTGGTAGATAAATCTTATACATATATAAATGACATTGAAGAGAATGATAACAAGTTAATATTTATTTATGTATATTTAATGATGGCATTTTTTTATATAATGCTTATATTATAGTACACATGTCATGTCATGTCATGTCATTAGAGTGTAGATTGATATAATGAGAGTTGTACACATTTACTTTTACATATTTTTTCTAAATTTATATTTTTTAAATTACGTTGTCGTAAATTAAAAAATAAAACTCTTAAAAATTGTCTATTCAATACTTTACACCAATGAGAAAATATAATTTTTGAATTTAATTATGAACCATTTGTGTTCGTGTTTATGGTGAATATTAATTAATATATATTGTTATTTTTCAAATTATTTATATTTATTGTACATACTAATTAGTGATATGGTAGATAGTACTTAATAATAAGGTCAATTATTGCCATCATTTCATAATAAAAGGGGAACATTTTAACCAATCATATTTGAGATAAATAGAAAATAAATTTTATTTAAAAATAATAAATTTATTTTATAATATTAAACTTTGAGTAAATTTTAAATTTTTTAACTAATGAAAAATTAATAATAAGTTTATAAAAACTGAATACCGCAAATATAATAATGAAATTTTACACTTTAAGTGTATAGCTTTACATTTTGTTATATTAGAACATTGTGGGCCTCTCCAAGCTTCTCACACCGGTGAGTTACGGTCTTTCTTAGAAGTTATCTCGTTACCATTTTTGCCTTTGAGACCTTGCGATTGTGTCCATGGGCTTCGCATTTGGTTTAGAAATTTTTATATTGAGTAACATAGATTTATATTCATGATGTGACCAGTGCGACGAAAGAATTGTTACGATTCAACTTGGTGCTAAGCCATATGTTATTGGATTTATTAAGCGATAGAACAGTTTTGGGATTGTAACTGTTTGCAGCTGGATCCGCAACGATGAAAACATAATGTTTTCTTAAAAGGACGAAATACATCGTCCTTGATTCCATCTATTATTTCCATTCGGCATTCATGAATTCGGTGAGGATTAGGTGTGAAATTGATGCGTGGACTGTAGGGTGGAGACTATACGAATTCCAGTGCCGTGGGTAACCCATTTCCTTCCTAAAAACTCATCCTACCTGTCACGGAGACTAAACGATTTCCGGTGTTTTGGGCAAATTCATTTCCTTCCTAAATACTCACACAACCCATCAAACAAATCGAAATCAATGATGTGTCTGTACTCAACTCCTACCAGTTGGTAGGCGGAGAAGCCAAACAAATGACACCCGTTGCCATTTGATTCCCCAACTTCCCTTCCGCACCCTCCACTCAACCGTTCTTGGCACTACTCAGACGATATATCTCTTATTCATCCATCCTATAATTTCATCCCATTTGCCTACAAATATTCTTGGTCGCCATTGTTCCTCTGCAACTGAAATCCAGGTGGTCTGGACTCTGGAGTTGGCTTGAGTTTTAATATTCTATATATTATTCCTCTTTGGGCACATAGATTTCCAGTTATGATGGCAGCTGCTGCAGTAAACAATGGATTCTCTGCTTTGAATTTCTCTATATTGCTTGTAATTGTGTTTATGACAGTTTTTGCTACGCCCATGAAGGTCGTCAACAAGAAATATCCTTGCGAGGATATATACATCGTTGGGGAAGGAGAAACTCTGCAGACAATCATCGAGAAATGTAACGCCCCCTTCATTCTCTTCGACAACCCCCATATCCAAGACGCCGACGATATCTACCAAGGTGTGCCCCTGAAAATAACTTATCAGAGGTAGAGATAAGAAAAGAAGGATGATACTCAGCTGGAACAGAAAATCACAAGGCTCTGAAATTACAAATTTTAATATTATGTTACTATGTAATAGATTGTAAGTTAATCCATAGAAAGAAAGATGGGAGGTTAAGATAAAAGAAGGATTGGAGGTGAAGAGAAATGGTAGAAATGGTGTTTATAATGTAACTTTCGCAATTGGATCACAGATCATAAAATCTGTGGAGATCAAACGTTTTTATTTAATTAAGTCAGGAGACTTAATAATTTTAGTTGAAATAAATTACTTAAATCAATAAGGTTTTTTTTAATAGAAAGAGATATGAGGAAAATTGATGATGTAAAAGTATTTTGCATAGGAGTTGTTTTTAGTGTAATTTTTTGGAGTTTCTGGTTCTGGTAAAAAAAAGAAAATTGGTGAAATTTTGATTTGTGTTATTTAAACTATTTTTTAAATTGTATATGTGGATTCAGCACTTTGAAAAATACTTACAGCACTTTTATTGTGCAATGATTATCCATTAGACTTGTGATTTCAATAAATTTCTGTTAGATTTTAGAAAAATTAGACAAAAAAAATCAACCAAAAAATTCTAAAAAATAACCATATAAACAACTAATCAAAATTACATAAATGTGATCTCCACTCAGCCATGTCAAATCACCATATAAAGTGATTTATCTTATGCTTCAATTTGGTAACTGTTTTCGTGTCCCTAATCAGAATCTGTTTGTTACCTATGATTAGCTAGGATGTCCTTCCCTCGATCTTCATTATCCTTTCAAAAGTCAAAGACCGATATTATAATTAGACCTGCAACTTTGTCACAAGTTGGATGTCCTTCCCTCAATCTTAATTATCCTTTCAAAAGTTATAGACCAATATTATAATTAGACCTGCAACTTTGTCACAAGTTGGTTAGAATTTTACTACTACATTGTTTATAGTTTAAGAAATGAAAATATAAAAATAGAGTAAATAGAGATTAAAGTTATGAATTATATTGTTGTAGGACAATCATATTTGATATTTATGTACCACATTATTTTCTATCATTTAATCTGTTGTTAGAAATGAAATTAATGAGCCTAATTTATTATTATTTATTTATATTAATCTATTTAATATAAGAATGTTAATTTTATTAATAATATGTTCTTATAAAAATTTTATAATTACCACATAGCTAGGAAATAAAATTTATTTATGACAATGAGCAGCATTAAACTAGAAATGATTAAGTTGAGGAGCTAAGGTGCCAAAGCAGCTTTTGATAAATGTTTTTTTTAATAAATGATAAAGCCAATAACTTTTCATGAAAAACTATTCACCTACCTTCTATTTTATTGGTTAGATCATGTATTAGATAAAGAATATTTCAAAATATCAAATATTTTTTGTTATTCCTAATTGAAAAATTTGAAATTCCTCAAGCCCAATTCTAGTATCGACCATACCTCAAATATAAAATTAATGTCTAAAAGTTTTGTTTTGTCAAAAATAAATGTGTAGAAAAATTTGTTTTTTCAAAATAAATGTGTTCTAAAATATTAAAGTAATTTTTAAGTAATAAATCTAGTAAAAATATTTGGGTTAATATTAATAATATTTTGTTCATGTATATAAAATAATTAATTTAATCAATTTAAAGAATAGCATATAAATAGAAATTTCATAAAATCTTTACTTTAGAACTGTAGAGATCTTTTATGTTTAAGGGTTTGCTTGTTTACTTGTTTGATAATAATTTTGGTTGTGTAGCACTTCTTATTATATATTAAGTATTATTTTCATATGACTTTCATATCATAGGATTGTTTGGAATTTGGATGAGATATCTTCTCATTTAATGAATGAAGTTTTATAAGAACATTTATTAAATGATATAGTTTTTTTGGCATTCTAATATATGGGTTTGGAGATTATAATGGACTCAATCAAAGTGAGGGTGACAATATTAGTTTCTAGAAGAGGAAAGGAAGAGTTAATGGAATATTTAGCAATGTATAAGAGGATTGAGGTTTATATTAAATTTTCCAAACTTTTGTCTTTACATCTTTGGAAGATCATTTTCATAGTTTGTGCTCACTAATTAGGTATGGAATTAGAAGGAAATCCTACATTTTCTTCAATCTAATGTCAAGGAAATTTAGTAAAAAAGTGGAAAGAGTTTTTTTATTTTTTCAACACATTCTCTTATAGCAATTATTTATATTTAGAATATGATGACTTCCTCATATACCCAATGAAAAAATAAAATCTGAGTCTCATCATGGCGATCTTATTTATGTGAAGAAGAGTTACTTCATAGATCAATGGTCTCCTCACCCCAAAAATCACCTAAGTGTCCATGGCTCTAGACAAAGATAAATTGAAACTAATGCTTTTCTTAGAACTCTTGCTATCATAATTGTAATGCTTTTCATCTAATGAGGGAATTCAAGTTTGAAACACATAGTAAAATGTATATATCATGGACCATTGGTGACTTGAGTAGATTTTTATCCAAATCCCAAATGGAAAGAGAAACAAGAAAAGAAGCTGGTGGAGAATAAATGAGAATAAGGGGTCATCCTATGTTGTGAAGAATAGCATAGAGAGGCTAAGATTGATCATTGGTAAGAGAGTCACTAGATGATATTAATCATTATCAAATATTTTCTTTGATCGGAAGATTTTATAGGTGATTTTTTTCCTAAGCTACTTTGAAGCACTTGGTGGGAAAATATTTGATTATGGAGGTCGGATATGTCTTTTCTTATGATAGATTTATCTAAATATTACATGAATTTTCCATTTCATAGGTGGAGGACAAAGAGGAAATCAAGATTCATCACTATTTCTTGACCAACTCTCATATTTCCCCAAAATATTGGGAATTGGGGTTTGATATAAACAAGGAGGCATATTAACTCATTAAATTATGTCTCCACTCAAACATTGGAAGGAGAAAAAAATTATGGACAATGAAAACATTCTAGGGAGATTTATCTCTCTTACCCAAATAAATTCTCCAAACCAAATAGATTAATAATAAAATTGTGGGTTGAAATGGACATAATAATGGGATTACCTTATTCTCTATAAATAAAATATGTAATTTAGAAGGCTATTCATTATTTGGATTATATAAATGTCTATTTTTATGCCAATAATGGTAGGATCGTTATAAAGATATTTTTCCCCAAACATGGAATAATGATTACACTCAAATGGTGACATGATCCAACGTTAGACCTATCTACCACACATAATTGATACAAAAGTGTTGTTGGGATAGATAATAATAAAAGCAATAGTGAGAAGTACTCAAAAGGGAGACATTAGAGTTCTCCTTCAACACAAATGAGAAATTTGGCTTGTTTGGGATTTAGTAAGAAACTTAGGTTAAAGAAGTAAAAGATTGAGGAGTTTGTATAAGTGTATTAGGGGGTCACCTCTTACCCTACAAGGGGTATGAACACTCTTTCTATGAAGGAATAGATTAGCGCATGCAACTTATTAGGAGAGATGAAAAACATATCTCTAATTATTGGACAGTGTAATCAATTTCTACTAACATGCCTTATTCAAGGGACACTAAATGCTCATTTTTATTGAATCAATTTGAAAAAGAAAATTCTAGATTTCAAGTGTCAAACTCAATTGAGGTGTGTTGGGAAGGAAATGATTTCGATATGGGAGAATATTTTAGTAGTCAATGATAAAATAGTCCATATGCTAAGAAGAAAGTGACAAGGCCTTCCTATAAATAATCAATCGATTAGATACATGATGGACATGTGGAAGGAGCCATACAAATGGATGGTGGTAACAATGGAATAGGTCACCCAAAAGGAATAAATTATTTCATACACTTTTCAAGGAAAAGTTTGAATAAGAAATAAAGGTAGGAAACAAACAAATATTGTAGGGACAAGCTAGAAACTCCTCCAAAAGGATCATAAAATGATTATGATAGCTACGAGCATTGAAGGATTGGGATCAACCCACAAAATAATTGAATTCTTAGATTAATAAATATCTTAAAGTAGGTATAATTTTGTTGTATGAAAAATGGTGGTTGGTAGTGTGGTTATTGATACTTTAATTTTGGTTCTCAAATATTGGGATATTGTGGTTCCTAATAAAATGAGAAAGTTGGGACACCTACAAATATGATGGAAAACAAAATCTATGATTTTATGTTATAGTATTTGCTACTCAATAATATAGGTAAATTACAACAATCAGTAGTAGAAAATGAGAAATTAGTGACTAGGTGACTAAAAAATTTAGTCTCCACAACTTTTCCAAGTGAAATACCGCAAAAAATGAGAAATCTTAAGTGACACAATTAAAAATGACTAATTAAGTCTTGGGATAAAATATACAACTAGCTAATAAGTAATACAACTAAAAATGACTAATGTGAGCGACTAATTTAAACTAAACTACGACTATCTTATAATAGTGTGTTAATGAGCTCTAAGTGAGGTTCCCTAAAAACAATGGGCTACCTACAAATACTTAGGTTTATTGATAACATTATTCATAGATTTGAGCATATTTTCCACCTCTTTAAGGATTAGTAGATAGTACCCTTATGTGTAAACCTCATGTCCCCTTTCCCTCTTTATATTAGCATAGTTGCTTATTTTAAGGAGTGCTTCAATAGTTTTTATTGATTCCCTCATGCCAAAATGATCACTCTTTGGGATTTGAGAATCGTTAGATATAGCCTCTACTTAAACTAACATTTTTTTGCTCAAAAATTAAAATTAAAATTAAAAAAATAAAATTTAACCGCAATATTGACAACATTCTCAAATAAGAATAAATTAACCTCAATAGTAGTAACATAAGCTACCATGGAAATTGAAATTTTGAGCTAATCTAAAAGTAACCTATTAAAATTATTTTCCAACTACTCTTTTTCCTTTCCTGATGAGTTTTATTCGTTAAGTTCTATGTATTAAGAGGCATCGACATCATCCTCATGTGTGCTTCAGAGTTTTCTTAAAATACGGCTCGGTAAAGTTGATGTTGTACATGACGGTCCCACATTAGAGAATAGCATCAGCGAGTTGGATGACATCATGGATTCTGTAGGCATGGTGTTTATCAAAACTAACAAGCACATACAGAAGTTTCAATCTCTTCTTATTATTTGGTTTGGCTAGTTTCTTTCTTTATAAAGCTTTTTAAATTTGGTATGACTTGGTTTGTGAATAATGGTTCTCGATTTTGAGTTTATGGATAGTGGATTTTAAAAAATGAAAATATTGAATCAAAACTGAAGAACTACATTTCATTTTTCCCTCTTATATTAGCCAACTGATATAACTCCTCGACTACACAGAATCCAAATTGGGGAAACTTTTGTGGTTAATGTAATGAATGTTGTTTGGTTATCTTATTTCCCATTTTCCCCAAAATTGTGTGGAAATTGGACATGAAGATTCCCAACCCCCATTGGCATGTTGGTGCACTATTGGAGTTGATAGATTGTTAATCCATCCACTGGGGTTGTGTTTGCCATATCTTGTAGGACATAGTATCAAAAACATTAAAGTTGGGCACAAGTCTCAGACAATTTTGGCTCAAATGCGTATACCCCATGAGGAAGTTTGTTTTAGTGGCGAAGCTCCTCAGGTCATGTTTCTGAAGCATTTGGACAATTGTATTAAGAAATATCTTATTTATTAAAATTAGGTCTGATATAAATGGAATTGAAAGTGTACATAAAATTTGAAAGGAAGAGGATCTTCTTCCCGTTTGAAGGCCTGTGGTAGTTGAACCTTATCATCTGCATGAGTCTGAGAAAAATAGCTACAGGTAGTTAAAAAACATATAAACGAAACATTATTTTTTAAGTCTTTCTCTCAAGGCTTAAAATTTTAGTAGCATTTTTTGCTTCAAATCCTAGACATTCACAAATATTATTAAGATAAGTAAGGGAACAAAATACGTTTATTTTAGAAAAGCCCTCAGTGGGTGTATTTCTCTCAACAAAAGATGAGACAATTCAATCTAGTAAACCTATTTTTTCTTTTTTCAATAATGCTTCCATATGCTACAATGGTGAGCATGCACCACATATTAAGAGGTGGGGGATTATTTACCTTGTTGGGTGTTCATCTAGCATCACATTAACAACCATGGTAGCTCAACCAATGTAATGACCTTGTTGTTGGAATGCACTAGCCATTTGAGGAAGTGAACCCAGGTAGGATCTCTACCCTTGCTCCCTTTATTCCCATTATGCTTTTAGGCTACATAAGTCAAAAAGTTTCTTAATTTTACTTGAATGAGAACTTGTTCCTTGTTTTCCTCATATAAAGGAGGGTGAAATATAGTCTTCACTAAAAATATATGAATATTCAGTTAATGTTATTGACACTATCAAGTATTAGGAATGGAAAAAGATGGAAAAAAATTGGTAGTTTGTCGGTGGAATGGACCTAGTATAGAAGATGTTATTTAGCTACAAATAGACTATATGGTGATCAAGAACACCACTGCAGATTCCCCCACCGTTTCAATCCTATAGACTGCTAAAATGAGTCTAAAAATCTTCTTGAAGTTTAAACTATGGTCCACAAAATCAGCTAAGTTAATGTTCAGTGTGATTTTCCATTTGCAACAGGTCTAAATTCCTTATATGGAATGACATTTTATAGGCCCAACACGAAAACAAAAAGCATCGAATAAATATTACACCACCTTTGGATATTCTTTGGTTTATGCTTATTTAGGAACCACAAATTTCAATTTCAGTTTCTCAGTGAGTCATTGGAGTCGAGTGATTATAGTTAAGTTAATGTCAATGCTTCTTTTAATGCATGGGCACAATAGTGCAAGAAACGTGCAATAATGAAAATAAGATGGATTATCCATGTTTGGCTGACACTGTAAACGTGAAAAACTGAATTATGACCAAACATTTACAAGAGAAGAAAATTCTAGTCTTTTACCAAATCTATCAGTATATTCTAATTCCAAAAACTAAAATTTCTATTATCAAAATATTCTTGGTCACAACATTAAAAATTTTGCAAAACAGTTATGGGAGGTGGCATCCATCTACCTAGTCCCGAAAATGTGTGAAGCTTTTAGTTAAACTGACATGAATTTCTCTTGTGACAAGACAACTGACACTCGTAACATAAGAACCAATTGATCTATGTGATTTTATATCAAACTGATCATGTGAAGGTTCTCAACTAGATCTTTGTTACATAAACTAGAAGCAACTATGTTATTACTAACACTCCTTTCCTCATAGCCTTGGCCATGAATGTTGTATAATATTTTTGTGACTACAACCAACATACCCATCATGTCATGTCTTTGAAGTGAATTTTTGTCTACTGATGACCACGACCCGAGGGTTGATGACCATTTATATATGTGTGATACAATAGGAAATAAGTACTAGAAGTTACTCATCACATGAACATGTCTTGGAAGAGCATTTGTGTATGTTAATAGCCATGAAAAAGGGGGTGATTACCATTCATATATGTGTGATACATAAAAAAAATAACCTACTAGAACTTGAATGAAATTTCACTTGAGGACTTGTACACCAATACATTTTGCAATGGGTCCTGACATTATCTCCAACTACTATGCTCCAAATACTAGATTAGGCCCCAACAAGAAAGTGGGTCTTAGTGACCACTCCACATAAAGATTTCTGAATGTCCAAAAAATTAGCCAAATAAGATGGATTTCCCTCATATTGCCATTTTAACACATTTGTTACCATAACTTCCTACTTGGAAAGCTATATATGCATGACCATGGGAATCCCATACTTTAGAGAACTTGAATTGCTAATCCATTATTTTTTCCATACAAACTAGTATAATGAACTCTGACGGGAGTTCGTTGTAATTCTTCACTGATATTAATATATTCATATTTCTATAGTAAATAATTTTCTCTTGTTCATTTTCTATATTGATATTTGTATAATAAATAATTTACTCCTAATGGTGCAGTGAAGTTGGTTTCAAAAGATTAGCCACTATATAATGTAATAGCAATGGGAATCTAGGACTACAGAATCACTATGTGGACCACAGTTAGTCCACGCCCTATTTTTTTTTTTGATAAGTTTTAGAGACATTAATTGAGCATGATAATTGCTTGATTTCCCAATCCAACTCTAAGTTACTGCTACAAGATTCACTATATAAATCACTTCTCCCTACTGCATAGAACTAATTGTCATCATAAAAGTATGGCCATGCATCATCCTTACTAATGAGAACTAATATTTCAACAACAATACTACAACTCTTGGGCTAACAGCTTTACTTTATCAACCCATGGTTCATATAGACTTGGAGGTGATAGTGTTGTATACACAAGTAAAAGTGATGGTTTTGCCTTTTATCATTGTTCAGCTGGCGAGAGACCAGTAGGGTTTTCAAGCAAAACTTCTATGGGTTGAGAATAATCTTGGTTCCCTAATGAAAGAAATAGAAATCTACTCTAAGAGAGAATTGATCTTCTGCAATAATGAAAAAGACTGAAATTCAATGCCAAGGCACACCATTTCCTAATTAACTGCTAAGAGCTATGCTTTGCAATGATGTTAAATTAACATGAAAAAAATGCTACCACCCTAAGCATGGAAGTTGAAAACATCAAGCATGACTGCTATGCATGTAAAGGATTGTAATAAATCTATTTTTTCTATTTATGCTTTTCATGAAAAATCAAGTGTATAAACTAATCCCTTTTCGTGATGTGGCAGGTGGTTTAGTGATGCTGATGGTTGGTTGGAAGGTTCAGGAGATGGTTGGAAGGTTTGCGGGACCCTTGGGTGACCATGGAAGGCTTCCTAAATGTTTTCCCTTAATTCGGTCTCAAAACAAGCCATTGTAGGAAAACCTACAGGATGTACTACAATCCTATAGGATTCTTTGTATTTCTAAAGGATGCAGCCATGCACAAAACGATGGGTGTTGGAGGTGATGGAAAGATTAGGGAAGGTGGTTAATGTGTATAATGGAGTGAGAATAGGCCTAGGATCACTCCGAACCCAAAACCAAGTTTAGGAGATGGTTGGATTCACTCAAATTAATTGAGGAAATTTCTATATAAAATGATGAAATTGGTGAAGGTTTTCATGAAAACAAGGAATTCCTGTGGGTGGATGAAATTGGAAGGTGGTTGTTGGCTATGAGATTTCTGTCTACTTCTGAAGTACCTGCTCTACATCAAACATGTGTAATTTCCAAAAAGTCATGTAACAAGAAGAATTATCATGAGCTAGAAAAGTAGAATTTGATGATCTAATTGTCCACCTTATGCATGAAGAACTTCCTGAATAAAATGGAATCATGGATGAGATCTATTGCAATAATAAATATAGAAAAGATGAAAAGGAAATCCTACTTTGGAAAAATGATCAAATGCTGGTTTGAGTACAACAACCTCTAAATATCATGAGAGAAATGGAAATTTGTCTTTTTGGGCTGCATAAAGGTCTTTTCCTTAAATGATGATCCCAAAAGGAAGCAGTCAGGCCAAGACACCTACTGGAAGCTTTGTGGAGCCTCTTTTATCCCTTCTAATCTGCTACTAAGTTAAGGCACAAATGGAAGCAAACTAATAAACAATTAATCAAATCTACACTACTTGCAATGAAATACTTCTAAAAATACTTTAACCATGAATATATGAAACTAAGCTAAGCATAAAGATACAACAAGAGAAGCCTTTGCTACTATGGTTGGGCCCTAACCCAAGAGCTTCAGCCCTCTGAGTTAACTTAGTAGTGAATCAAGAAGAAACTCATTCTTATTGCCAAAACAAAAAATTACATAAAAAAGTCTTCCACAAGTCTGGAGCTCAAAAATAGATAGAGTTTTACAACAAAAATTTGAATCCTAATGAGGCTCTAGGCCTATCTACTTATACAACTAAATTCCCCAAAGACTTCCTTAAATTTAGGGACGATCAGCTCCCAAACTTGAGATGAACTAACTCTTTTTCTATCTCTTGCTCGGTTGCCTTCTAATCCTCATGATTTGGCTGCTTGCACTATGAGCTCATGGGATTAATGGAGGAATATTTGAATGGGGAAGGAGTAAATGAGGAGGATTTACCTCCTACAATATCTCCCCCTTGTCCCATTCAAGTTTCAAACCTTAGTCTTTGCCAAAATTCCTTGATTTTCTCTTCCAAACCTGTATTCAATGCATATTAGTCCATTAGGAATAATATCCCACTCTAACTCATCTCATTAAAAAAAATATAATCAAAACATGTAATAATTTGTGAGAAATTTGGTTTGACTAAGCTAGGAGGTCAATTAAGGCCCATATAATTACCCAATGATGAGGCTTATCATCACCCACCTACTGAAAGTGTTGTTGATCCTCTAAGCAACTCAATCAATATCCATGTCCTTCATAGCTCTATTGGCCTCCCTCACATCCCATGCCTCTAATGTGGTTTCCTCTTATTGTTCATAGAAACTTACTTTCTTTTCTACCTATTAGCGCTCAAATCTACCTTAGGCTGAAATAAGGTAAAACGCAAGGCTACATCAAACCACACTCAGCCTCGTAGCTAGCCCTACGAGGACAGGAGAGGGCTCTCTCCAAGTCAATCTTGGCAGAAGGTAACCAATGAGGTCAAGATGACTGAATTGATGACTAATTTTAGGCTAGGTATGAAGTACAAGGACTTAGAAATTGATTTTTTCAAGTTTTGTTGAATTCAAGGGAAAGGCAATTTTGGGTGCAGGGATGAGGCACAGTTTTTGGAGAGGTCTACTTGGGGAAAGATAGGTGATTGTTTTTATGCCTTTAAAGTGATTGAATGAATAGATCTGATTGGTGAGAGGTTAAGGAGAGCAAGAAAATTTCAAGGATTCTCCCTAAACAGATGAAAACATGGAAAATTAAACAAACTTAAAGGCAGAGCATAGCAAATTATGGATTCTACCTTAACACTTAATTTGTTCAATTGCAGA
>APFE031049719.1:217516-233103 GCA_000404065.3 Pinus taeda | reverse complement strand
AAGCACACCATCAACACATAAAGCCACATGAATCCCAAATAGTGCTGCAAAACCCTGGTCTTTCCTTTGCCAAAAATGCAGATAAGATATGTACAATAGAGTGTCAAGCTATTCCCAAGAGTCCAACTCTGAAAATGACTAAGAAAATACATAATATAGGCAAGCCAAGACATTCCCTTGCCTCTAGGGGTCAAGCTCATCATCTTAGGAGCTGTTTCAACCAATTTTGAACAAAGCACTACAATCTAGGTAGTCCAAACAACTTGCCTCTATAAGCTAGGAAACCAATTCATTCATTAAATTTTTGCTATTTTGTGAGTGAATCATCTAGAATAGGTAAAAGTGAGTCCAAAATAACATAAGTTTTCATTAATTACGTCAAGAGGAATGAAATATCACATCACAAGTCAAAACTGGTCAAATTGGCTTCATTGCCTGAGCTGAGGATGAAAATTGTGCCGAAAAACCATGTGCGCCACGCGCGTGAGCCCTATGCACCATGCACCTTTCCACCTATTTTTGGGGCATTTCCTAGCCTCCAAATTGAGCTCAGGTTGGCTTGTTGGAAAGCCACAGATGTCTACTTTCCACCCCAAGTGAAATTTTCCAATTTGGTGTCTATTTGACCCTCCAAAAGTGCATTCTCCCAGAAGTACTTCCTGTTGGTGCAAAAGGTGGCAGAAAGGTGATTTTCATGATGTTTTTGAGCCCTTTGGTCAGCCAGAACTTGATGAAATTCTTTGGCAATAGCTGAGCATGTATAATTCATCATGATAAATCCAAAACTATAAGACATTTGTGATTTGAACCTCCCAATCTTATGGGTCGCGCGCTACGCGTTGAGCCAAAAAACCTGTTTTGCAAGCCAAAAATTTCAAAATGACAAAATTTTCTCCGAATTTGCTCAAATTCAGAGTGAAGACCATCCATCATGCGTTGTGCCCCACCAATGAAGCCTTGGCCAAAAAATGGAGTGGATGGGGCGTTTTCCGCCGTTTTAGCGCTTTGCTCAAACGCCTCTTTAGGATCTTCATTTTCGCTTTGCAAACATGCATGCGAGCCCAATAGTGAGTTTTCATATGACGAAGCATGTCCTTGTGTCTGTTTGCCTTCGCCAACAACTTCTCCAAATGAATTCTCACCTGGATGAGCATAGATTCTCGATCAATAGGTGTCAAATCACCGGGTCTCTTTCGGGCCAATTCTCGGTCTTCTCGGATTTTCCGCAGCTCATATAGTGTATGCTCATCTTCCAGTTGTTTGTTGCGCTACTCCAAGTATTTGATCACCCACTTAGCCATCTACAATTTCTTTTGCAGGGACTCATTCTTAGCCCTTTGCTCTCGGATGATCTCCTTTAACTCCGAGCTAGGAGAGCTAGCATCAACATCAATGATACCCATGTCCTGACCTCCTGAAGGACCGTCATCAAACATGGGCCTCCTGCCCCTGTCCTGGATCTATACTTGTGCTAAAGAAGAAGGCGAGACCCCTTCCACATGATGTGGAGATAATACTCGATGTGCTGATGAAGTCAACGAGACCCCTTCCACCCCGGGTTGAGATAATACTCGTCGTGCAGATGCAAATAAGGCCCTGTGGCCTCGCTGGTATGTCACATATGGAGGAGCACTTATATGATCAGTCTCAGGAATGTCTGGTTGGTGTGAAGGCGCTCGCTCATCATGAATTATCTCAGGAGGCGGTTGTAGCGCTGAAAAGTAATCACGGGAGATGAAATTGTCCCAAGTAATGCCCTGCTGTGCCAACTGATGCATCACTATGATTTTGATCAATGCATAATGATATATGCTCCTATGCTGATGTGCTGGGCTCCTCCTTTGTACTAAAGGCACCATCTTCTCTATGTTGTGACACATGTAAAACGGAATGTTCATCATACGTACCCTTGTGAAATGCGTCAACAAACGGACATGGTACACATAGAGACGCGAGAATCTGCCCTCGCAACTGAAATATCGAATGATGAGTTTCATCAATGGTGCAAACTCATCTCTCAGGAATCTGAAAGGAAAAGCTGCGCTCAAGTGTCTCATATACCTGGGTTTGATATATGGCTCATAGTAGAATCTGTCTAACATCTGGCGTTTACTCCATTTCTCCCCTAAATTTGGTATCCCGGTGGCCTGGGAAATAGTCTCGGGTGACAAGTTGAAATTCACTCCACCAAGGTTTAGATGACCATCCTGTAACTGTAGAGCAAATAAACGGACTAGTTCCCGATGATGCTGAGTTTGTGAGATCATCTCACAGTATTGGAAACATGATTGGCGCCGAAAACAATCCATTGCAAGTGGGCAAGCTTGCAATTGAGCCAAAGAAGTTGGCTCCTCCCTGACATGCTAACCACTTTTGCCACCTTTGTGATACCTCCGTGGCACATTTGGCACATTTACCTCCAGTGTAGAATCATTGTCATACTCCTGCTCATAGACTGACTTGGTGTCTGACATAACTTTGAAAACAAGATAGTTGGAATATATATGTTGATGTATAACTGTGTGCACAATTGACTATAAACTGTTCTTTTACTCTAAAAATGTTGTGACAAAGGGGACACAAATGTACAAGGGAATATTAGGAAAGGGAAAACATTAGGGAATTAGGGAATATGGAAATAAAAACAAGGGATTTAGATAAGGGAAGAGACATGAAAATCTTGGATTTTATGGTTTTGGGATGTGGTAGGGATAATGTTTTTTGTAATAGAAGTGAGGGACTAGGATTTGAGGGAGTATAGTGTAGGATTAATGAAGGAATTATTGGGGAAAAATAATGGTGAACATGGGAATGGGAAACAAAAGGAAATGGGAAAAAATGATAACCTTGGTAACACTAAGTTTTTGAAACCCTATAGCAATTTCATGGACAAAGGAGGGTTTTCCACTTGGTTTTCTAAGGCAAACATATAGATTAAACCATTACATTTATCTTTCAAAAGCCAAGAAAAAGTGGTGGATGTGAGCCTACCTCCAAATTTGTGCGGAAAAGAGGCGATTTGGTGTTTTTCCAAACCAATTTTGGGCTTAAACCCCAGTGCGCCGCGCGCCTCACCCAACGTGCCGCGCGCGTGTAATTTTGCACTGTGTTTTGGTGCCTGATGCGCTGCACGCCCCTGATGCGCCGCGCGCCCAGTCCGATGCGTCGCGCGCACCCGAAATGCTCCAACTTGCTTGCAAATCCACAATTTCACTTTCGAATGGTGCTCTTCACTCTTGGTATGTGGAATGAGTTGAAAATGATGTGAAATATCTTCATATAGACTCCCTTTTGATTTTTGCTTGGTCCATAACCCATTTTGTTATGTTTTGTCGTTGACACTTTTTCAGGATTAATAGACTTCTGACCTTTTTGGTTTCCTCCATATATTTGGGGGAAATAATGATTTTCTTTGATAATTTTTTGCAGGGATAGCTATGATATGCTCTGGCAAAGGAGACCAAGGCTGCGCTTGGACGACTCAGGAATTGAAATTTTTGAAATTTTTTTACAAAAATGAGATGATGACTTATCTCCAAAACGGATTTTTGAAAAGAATTCCTAATTTATCTATACAATGATGAAAATTATTGAAGTGACCATCTATCAAAGACATCCCTCTGGCCTGCTGATCTTCTTAGACTTTGCGAAACAAAATGACTCAACCCTAGACCTAAGACCTAAAAATTTGAAACATGACTGTAAATGACCTTTGAAGCTTTATGAATAGACCTAAACCAGCAGTGCCAAGCATGATGGGAATGAGTGACACAAACCATTCTGTCAGAGTTATGGCATGCCTAACAAAATGCAACTGATCGAAACTGATGGGACACCTAAACATGAAATGCAAAAATAGCTTTGATCTCTGACAGAGGGATAACTAGACCGACTCTAACACTACCTCCTCCCATTTCCTCTTTCCTTCTTCTTCCTTCCTTCCTTCTAGCATTCCCAAGAGTACTGGTGGACTGAGTTTCAAGCCAATCCAATTGACTTTGAGCCTTTTCATAGATTTCTTGTACATGGGTGTCATGTTCAGTGCTTCTCTCATTCTTTGAGGAGAGTGGTGCTCCCTTATCTTTAAACTGTATGGCAATGTGCTCCATCTCCTCATGAAAGCATGTATGATGTCATTCCCTAATAGCCTGAACATTTCGTCAAAATGTGAAATTCCTTACTCTTCGGAAACAAGGTACCTAGGTGCAAGTTGAGGATCATTTGCCATTAAATTGTGTGTGTTCACGAGGGCCATTGGATTGGACTGCTCTGCTCTCGTCATAAGGGGCTTCATTTGTTCTTTTACCAATATCTTCTTCATTTCTACAACCCTTGCTTCCTCATGGTTCATCCGTGATGCCAAAGCCATCAAATGTAAATCTCCTAGCTTGGAATTAGGGTCCCATACATTCATGTTTGTTAAGGCCATGGCATGCAAATAAAATTCAAACATCTTGGCCCTATATTTCAATGTGTTTTGATAAAAAAGATCAATGAACTGTCTATAATCCTGAAATGGCATAGTGCCTCTCTGTGGTAGGGTCTTGATCTAGAACTGTAGCCATTGTTCCTTAAGGTAAAGGGAATATGATTTAGCTAGCATCCTACACTGGATTGATTCCAAAGAGAGACTATCCATACATGCCAATTGGTTCTCTCTTTTGTGTAGTTATCCTTTAAACCATGCACTTTCTATCTCTAACTGATCTCTCATTATGGCCTCCATGTCTCTCAAGCTACATAATTCTCTACCCATCTCCTTGAGGTTCTCTTCCATGTGACCAATGTCTTCCACCCACTTGGATTTGGCAATTTGCAGCCATCGATGAGTTCTGGCTCTCTCCTTTTCAAGCTCAAAGAATAGTGGAATAGGAAATTTTTGTGGAATGACCCTGTCCCCTTCAATAAAACTGTAGTAGGAGTCAAGGTTAGGTTGGGGGCTAGGTTCCTTTAACTTTGGGTCATCTTCTTTAGTTTCTTGTTGTAGTCTTCCCTCCTTATCAAATTTTTGAGTCTCATTTAGGTTTAGTAGAGTATCCTATAGGACAGCTTCAGCGTCTTGTAGGTCCTGATGTGTATGTTGTAGAATTTCTCATCCTTTGGATGAGGTGTATCTAGTTATAGGCCTTCTCACATAGGTGATAGGAGACTTAGGAGGATTCATTTTCTCCTGTTGATTAGGTGAGTCCTCAATCACAATGGGAATTTTGGTTGGTGTTTGGGGTTTTTGCTACCTTATCCTTATGCTTTTCCTCGTCCTGGAATATAAGGCTGTCTACCTCTGTCTTTTTCATTTCTATTTGATAGGGGTGCTAAGAGCAGTGAGGGTAGCTATTGCTTCTCTCTTAGTGGCCTCTAGAGACACCCTAGGTGACTCCTCCTTGTCTTTTGCCTTCTCTTTTTCATTGTCCTTTTCCTTTATGTTTTTCTCCTCTTCTTCTCCTTCTAGATCCTCATCTTGATTATCAATCTCTTCTTTGTCATCTCCCTTTATTTCTTCATCCTAGTCCTTCTCTTTCTCCTCTTCTTCCTCATCATCTGTTTCATCTTCATCCCTCTTTTCTTCTTCTCCCTCTGTTTGAGTTTCTTCCTCATCCTTTTCACTGACAGTAGGGCTAATGCCATATGTGAGGGCTTTGATATCCTCCTCTGTCTACATGTCTCTGAAAATTCCCCATTGGATAGGAATTCTGAGGTTTTGGAGGGAAACTTCAATGATGATTCTAATTAACCCATGGTGGGATAACTATTGGTGGTTTCCCTCCTGCACTTTTATGATTTTTTCTATAAGTGATTGTAGAATGAAGTATGGTATGTTGAGCCTATGGTGAGGAGGTGTTTCTGCTCCAAACCTAAATTCTTCAAGAAGCCTAAAGTGATACCCATAAACCACACTATATCTATCCTCACATGATATGTATTTGATAAGGTGGTAGGTCACCTCATTCCAGGGTTATGGTAGGATTACTCTCCTTACTCCATTTTTGTCCTCAATGGACTCTTCTTGGCAATCTGGCTATCTACCTTGTCTTCCTTTCTCCCAGGAACTCCTAGGGGAAGTGTGGTAATTCGAGTTATGAGTTTGGGGGTGAGCTTTATGGAGAGGCCTCTCACCACAACAATGGCATGAATTTTGGTCAGTGGAATGAGGGAGAGAGCAAAATCTCAGGCCACTTCATTAGCATACCCTCTTAACTTTTCAAAATACCCCATCCAATTATTCCTTGTGAAGATTTCAAACACTTGAGGGTGTTGGTGGATTCTCACAGTATTAATGGGCTCCCTTCTAATAAACCCCCCAATCATTTTGTTGGTGAATTTGGAGGAGCTGAGATGGTTGACACAATTTTTTTTTAATGCAAGAATAAATAACTGAAAGAATTATGGAGACAATTCCATTACACAACTGCCAAATTCATTCACTACTAAGGGATTGTCTTTTCAATTCTCTTTGAAACACGGAAGGAATTGTATAGCCTACCTCTTCATAGTGTTTGTTGTAGCGAACCCCCATGTTTTCCCCTCTGAAACTCCTCTTGGCCAATCCTGTAGATTGTTTTTCTGTATCCTATAGGTTTCCTTTGCAATCCTGTAGGATTTCTTTTGCAATCTTGTAGGAAGCACTGCACAGGAGACAGATGGAATTTTCCTCTTCTAGAGGTTACCTAGGTATGAGAGTGACTTTTTCTAGAGTGAGCCTTGAGGAAATGCATGCAATAGTGAATGGGATCAATGAATATTTCTTCTTATGGTCGAGTTATGTGAGGTGGCTTACTGGTAGTGAAGGCACACTTTCTATTTTTGGACCATTGGTCCCCACTACCACCTCATCATTTCCCTCTCCTCGTAATCAACTCTCATTTCATGCCTCCATTGACTTAACCTTTTTTGTCCTTGTCTTCTCCTTTTCTGACTTGACTGTTTCCACATGTGGGAGGACCAACTGTTTTGTCTACGTTGACTGAATGAAGGTGGCCAAGTTAACTGGCCACCTTTCACCTATAAACCAACTTACTCATAACATTTACAACCTTTTATTAAATTATGGAAATGAGAGAGTGAGTGAGATACTTACCTATGGTGCTAATCCTTAATGTAGTTGTTAAGGACCAGAGGTGCTTACTATGTGTTGGTTGCATGCTATTCTTTTCTTCCCCTTTTTTATTGCTTTCTAATGATTCCTTTGATGTGCAGGTTGCTGGTGTTGATGATGTTGTTGCTGCTGCTACTTTGGAGCTCCTTCTGCTTTGGGATCATCATGTTGGAAGCTTGTTACAATAATGATTTTTATGATATGGGATAGGCTGCTACACAATTTCCTACAGGATGTCCTGTAGCTGCTTCTACCTAAGAACCCCTAATCATACACTCTAGTGGGATTTTGAGGATGGTGACAAGGATTGAGAGGAATACTAGGAGTGTGGAGAAATGGAACAAACTCAGGTGTTGCCCCCTTCTACTCTCTATTTCATTCTTTTTTCTCTTGAAGATTGTGAAATATATATATATATATATATATATTAAAACTAATTTTCTTGAATGGTTTATGCAGGAGTGATGAAAGTGGACATAGGTATGGTAACGAAATGGTGATGTCGGGATGTTATTTGAACATAGCAGCTCATTTTTTCCCCTAGGGTCACTTCCTGTAGGATTCCCGAGCCATTTTAATTCCTACAGGATCAACTTGTAGGTTTTTAGGGGATCATGTAGGTTCATAGGGGATGCTGAAGAAAACATAGTCCCCTTGTAAAGTAAAGCAAAGGAGTGAAAAAATGAAAGAAATGGTGGAGTGATGAATGACAAAGAGTGGAAAAATAAAAATGTGAGTGAAATAGGTCCCTTTTTTATCCTCCTTTGTTCTTTTATCATCCTCCTTACTGACCTGCAAATAGAAATTTTCATGATTTTTCTTTTTTCCTCTTTTTTTTTTTTTTGAAAACAACTAGGATGCCTCTGAGAGGTTTTCATCCTAGTTGTTTTCCCTGGGTGCCTCAAGAGAGGCTTTCACCTAGGGATATTTTTATTTCCTTTTTTCTCTTTTTCTATTTTTTGATACCATTGGGCTATCCCAAGAGGTTTTCAACCCAATAGTGGGACTGAGGTGCCTCATGGAGGTTTTCACCTGAGTCATTATTTTTCTTTTATCTCTCACTGATTTGATGAGGCAGGAGCTGAAACTTGCTCCACAACCATCACTATTTTATTGATACCATCAGTGAACTCTTGCTTTGACAATGGTATTTTGTAAAATTTCAATTGTTGTCCATTAACAAGTAAAGGAATGACCTCTTCATGTATGGTTCTGATCTGCATTGAACCATTATCATGACATCCTTCTATAACATAAGGTCCTAGCAATCTTGCCCTTAACTTTCCCTTAAAGTCTTTATATATAGAATCATATAACAAGGCCCAATCACCTTCTTGAAATTGCTTATCCTTGATGTCCTTATCATGCCATATATTCCTCTGAAGTTGGGTTACCTCTATGTGTATGAGGGCTTGCGTTTTGAACTTATCTAAACCATTTAACTCAATCAATATCTCTTTTTGTGCACTATTGAGATCTAGATCTAGTTGGGCTGCCATCCTTGATGTGTTATACTCAAACCCAATGGACAGCAGAGCCTTTTCCCAATAGACCAGCTAATAGGGTGTGAATCCAGTGGTGGTATTCTACGTGGTATTATAGGCCTACGTGGCCTTAACTAGTCTATCTGCCCAATATTTCATGCTGTTGTTAACCACTTTGGTGAAGATTCCCTCCAATGCTCTGTTGGTCACCTACACTTGCCCATTAGATTATGGGTGATAGGGAGTGGATGTCCTATCTTGTGCTAGTTGAGTAAGTCTTCAATCATGTTGGAGGTAAATTGGATACCTTGATCAATGACCAGCTCTCTAGGGTATCCAAATTTGTAATACATGCTCCCTTCAAAACTTAGCTACCTTCTCCTCTATTGATGCCTTGGTTTCAGCCCACTTAGTGAGATAGTCAGTGCACACAATGACGCACTGCTTTTTCTTGGAAGGATGGTCAATAGGTCCAATGAAGTCCATGCCCACTTGTCAAATGGCTCGAAAGTCACTTGAGGCTGCAGAGGCATTTCATCCCTTGGAGTAGGCTTCCCCATCCTTCGGCACCGATCACACTAACTGGTATATATTTTCACATCATGATGAAAAGTGGGCCAATAATAGCCTGCTTGTAACACTTTTGATTTTGTCCTCTTTTCTGAAAAGTGTCCTCCATAAGGCCCATCATTAGAGGTCAGAACGATGTCAAAGAATTCCTCCTCCCTGACACACCTTCTCAAGATTTGATCTAGGCCCCAACCAAAGTGAAGGGGGCACTCTTCCTCATAATCTTTATTTTCTCTTTGGAGGACAAGTTCGGTGGGAACTGTGCAGATATCAAATGGTTTGTTATGTCAACAAACCATTTAGAGAGAACTAAAATGGTGAACAAGTGCTCATTTGGTAATTGGTCATCAACCATTACCTCTTCACATGTAGGAAAATTTATTCTACACAAAAAGTATGTAACAACATTTTCCTTACTAGGCTTATCAACAATAGTTAGATCAAACTGATGTAATAAAATCAACCATCTTATAATACGAGCATCACATTGGTTTTTTTCATTAAATATTCCATTAGAGCATGGTTAGTATGGACAAATGTTTGATAGCTTATAATATAATGTATAAACTTTTTCAATGAATTCACAACAACCAGGAGCTCCTTTTTGGTCACTGTGAGTTTAGTTCGGCCTTTAATATATTCTTTCTCATAAAGTAAATAGTGTAAGGCAATTTTTCATCTATCTAACCTAGGACTACTCCTATGGCCTTTGTTTACTGTTCAGTTTAGTTTCGTTATTTATTTTAGCAGTGTTTGTAGTTTAGGGTGATTTCTTGTAATTGTTTCATTTCAATCCCGCCTATAATTGTTTCCTTTGAATCTTGTTCAAGTAGCATAATGTTAGAATTCGATGGTGCAATCTTGTTCTTTCTATATATTTCGTAAATGGAAAGTTGTTTTTCTTTAACAGGGTAAGGTGGAAGCATAACAAGAATGTATTGTTGATTAGTTAATTTATTGATTGCTTCCTCTATTATTTACTTTCTAGTTCAGATTGCTAATACGCTGTGTGGATAAATGTTTATTTTTTGTCACCATTTCAAGCTGATATCTATCCTAGACTAAATGATTAAATATTCATTTCACACAAGGATTGTAATCACTTATTTACTCCCTGTATATTTGATTTAGTTCTTTAAATTGTAAAGTACAGTAAGTTGTTTGTTTGCCATCTCAAGAAAGTTATCTTTCTAAAATTGGAGGCTTGGACAACTAAAAGTACTTTAGTTAGATTTATTCTCTATAATTATTTCATTTTTCCTTACAAATAAACCTCTTAATTTTTGACTTAGGAATAGAAGACAAAATAGGATAGATAGTCTATTTTTCCTTCCTTTAACTTAGATTTTGATTAGTTCACCTTTGAAGAAATTTACACTTGGTTTCCTCATAATTCAGATTGTACATAATTAGGAATTAAGGAAACCCCCCAAAACAAAACAATATAAGAACATATACAAAAGAGAAACATCAAAAGGGTTACTTAGCACAAACAGTGCACTACACTTCATCAGCTTATGATCCCCAGATTGATAATTTATGTAGAGCAATTTAGGACACTAAATTGACTAGACAACTACCTCGATGAACAACAAATTAATAAGTTCCCTAGAGTTTGGTAAAATAATATGAATCAACAAGTAGACTCCCTATTAGTAGTAGTCGGGATTACTAGGGGTTGCACGATACCTCAAGAAATTAAGAAGGTTGAGTCAAGCACCATTGGTGGTGGGATGAAGAGAAATGAGGGAGCATCCCCAAAATATCTCTAATATAATTAAGAAGTCAATGAAATGTCTGTGGTAGGATTATAATATTTAATAACTAATGACATATAGCTAAGGTAATATACCTGCATAAGAATGCAAGTGGAAGGGTTCCTCTTGAACTAATTAGAAATATTTTGGAATCTTAAGGTTGTTGTAGATCTTAGGAAAGAGTCTAGTTAAATTATGCTGCTATGATAATATGTTAAGTGCTCTTGCTACAATACATGTAGAAGGAATATTTTGAATAGGTAAAATAAACTTGTACACTAACTTAGAAAACACCACAGGCATGTGAATGTTCGATTTTTTGAAAATATCTAAATATATAATTCACATACTAAAATACATATTTAATAATATTGAGTTAGTTTTAAATTGAGATGTTATAGCTCCTACATAAATGACAATTCATGTGTGGATCAATGGCTTGGAATATGTGAAACTATGGCACATGCATGACAATATGCACATGTTCCAGTACATAATTAAAGGTTTTGTTTGAATTCATGAATGATATACATAACGTAAGTGCCGCTTTTGAGTATTGATTAAATTTTGTATGTAACAAGATGAAGTGAGAGAGTTGCGATGAACATATGATATTGAGATCATTTCAAGGGTTGTTGAGTGTTGCAAAAACAAGTATGCTAAAGTAGTCACATGAGAATGGACCTCATGGAAATTCTATTGAGGGGGTACAATTATGAAAGATGAAGATAATTCCTTGAAAACATTTCAATTGAGAATGGATGTTGATGGTATCCAAGTAAGTAGGAAAAACAAGTGAACATAAAAATGTATGGGAATTGGGTAAGAATTTCTTTTAGGTGAATATAATATCTTTTGTTTGTTCAATATGACACACATATTGTATGGATACCTAAGAAGGGGCATTGTTAAGGTAGAAATTTTCCATCATATAAAGATTTAGTAAAATATTAGTAATATGCGAATGCATTGAGTTGTCATGTTCACCGTAAATTAAATGCATGAATAATATATTCATGAGATAAATTATGTTTAGTAATGCATTGATATATTTCATGAAAATGTGGTAGCTATGAAGTAAATGTATAGATTGTAGTTTTTTCATGATTTCATGAGTATCAGCTCAATAGCTTCTAATCTTGAGACAAATGATTGGTTTTTCCTAGTCAATGTGAGAATTATAAAGAATTTTTTATATATGAAAGAAAGTTTTTCAGTAATATATATTGATTTATGATAAAGGAAAGGAGCCTTCATTGTGTAAATATTGCTAGAACCATTTTGATGCATCCATGAATTACTATGATATCATTTAGTTGTTAAATTCATATTATGAATCAATATGGTACATATTCTTGGTAAGTTGAGTCCATGTATGCTTATATGGAATAATCAATTACATGAATTAATGCCATGAAAGGAAATAACTTATAATAATCTTAAGGAATTGTTGAGTAGTGAAATGAGTGTCATGAATCCCTCATCCTATAAAACAAAGTGGAAACTAATTACTCATGAATGTAGATATATGTATCTTAGTGGAGAAAGTGGTTATGTAACTCTTAATTTTGACCTTTTGATTTGTTGAAATAAATGTTCGATTTCATTACAAAATGCTTAAAATTATTGTGAATCAAATATATAATGCAATGATAGTTTTATTTCCCAATCTATATAAAATCATTTGAAATTGATATAATTATTATGTGTGTATTAATTATAAGATCACTTTAGGAGATGTTGTAAATTTTGCAAAGAAATGATTTTATGTATGGACACTTACCACGTTTTCGTTGATTAAATCACCATATTTTGGGTATAGTGTTGGAATGGGGTGTGAGATATAAGCCACTATTATAGGTAAAAATAAAAAACACACAAAGGAGATAAACATCATAATTATAAGCCTCTTGTTTGTGAGATCTGTATTTTGAATGAATTAAATTTGGGAAATTAAAAATTCTAATTTGAAAATTTTTAGTATATCTCATAAAAAATGAATGTTTTTATATAGGTGAAATGATAAAGCAATGAGCCCAAGATCAAGTTCATTGTGGCATCATTCCAATCCTTTGAGACACTTTGACTACCTCATGGGAGAAAGTCATTAAGCATACCTTGACTATAATATTGTAAGTAATTTATTTACTAGCACCTTGAGTAGGTCACAAAGGGCAGCTTGATCTTGAGAAAGTAGTGTAATTTATGCACGCTAGAAGGGAACATGACTATAGGACTAACAATATTTTCAATAATTACATAAAATAAATCCCTGAGATAATTAGATCACCTAAGGATGGGAGTTTCATGGGCATGGAAAGGTGATTAACTGATAGGAGAATAAACTTGTCACATGGTCACTTATATGTGAGTATAAAAGGGTCTATTCAGTGCAAACCATGAGTTAAAATTGTTACTTATGAGGGAAAGGTCATCGTGGAAACATTCCAGTCCTTTGAGACACTTTGATTATCTCAAGGGAGAAACTCATTATGTTATGAAACCAGCTCAAGAAAAGATAGAAAAGATAGATCAACGACTTAGAATTCAGCCTCTTCGAGGGGGCAACCTCCTTTACATTACATAAATGAACAATTCTTGGATGATACAAATGAAAAGACCTCCTTTCTATATATAGGAGTCTAAGGGGTCATAACAAAACCAGAGCCGACATAACAATAATAATGTAAGGGCACAATAATAATAATAGTGGGCTTCTATGGGGCACAATAGTAACAATATGGGTGCTACATGGGTACATCAATATAATAAGTGGGTTGTACTAATAACAATAAGGGGTTACTCTAGTAGTATAGGGGCCTAACATGCCCCTCTCCTTCAAAAAGCGTTGTCCTCAACGCTTGAGTAGTTCTTGATGCTTCTGTGTAAAATTATTGTCCTCCCATGTGGAAACTTCAGCTGGTAAGTTCTTCCACTTGATGAGATACTCTGAAATTGATCGATTTCGTAGCTGTCGGGTTCTTGTTTCTATGACTGCTCCAGGTTCCAATATGATTTCTTTGCATTCGGCCTTCCAAGGCTCCGCCTCCGTCTCTAGGTCTTTATTCATCTTGCTCAGCAACCCTTTCTCGCTAGCCACCAACTGAAGCTTTTCTTGTAGCTCTGCAAGCTTGCTCAGCAGGATCTCCTTCTCAACATTCCAGTCTTCCTGTGCCATTTGGTAACTTCTGTTGATCTCGGCAGTCTCTTTTCTGGCAATATCTAGCGATAAAAACACTTCGGTTTCCAATTTCCAATCTTCATTGGCTGTCTCTAATTCTGACGATATCACTTGAATTTGATTTTTCAACTTCAAAACAGTTGCATCCAGATTCTTCTTATCAAGGTTAAGTCTTCTACACTAGTTCTTCTTCATAGAATTTCGGCATTTGAATCTTTCCTTGGCTTCCTCAATTCTTGACTGCTTGAGAAATCGGACAATTTTGTATCGTCATCCTTCTTATAAGTTCTCTCTCAATTCTTTCTCGGCCTCCTCCATTCATCAGGCATTTTCTTGCAGACTCAATTTCTGATAGGAACTGGGCCTTCAGAGACTCCGCCTCTGTCTTTAGCTCTCTATTTGTCTCGTTCAGTGACCCTTTCTCGCTAGCCATGAACGCACGGTTCGTTTCTAGCTCTGCAAGCCTGCTTAAAATTTTCTCCTTCTCCACATTCCAAGTTTCCTGTGCTATTTGGCTAATTCTAGTGATCTCGGTCATCTCCTTTTTGGCTGCTACGATCTGTGATAAAAGCAGATCCTTTTCCAATTTCTGAGCTTTATCGGTTGCCTCTAATTCTGAAGATCTCGCTTGAATTTGATTCTTCAACTGAAAGACATTATCCTCCAGATTCTTTTTATCAAGGTTAACTGCTCTACACTCCTCTTCTTTAGCGGAAATTTCGGTATTGAATCTTTCTTCAGCACCCTGCAATTGTTTGAGTGTTTGAGAATTCGCAACCTGGTCATCCCCGTCCTTCTTTCCAAGTTCTCTCAATTCTTTCTCAGCCTTCTTGAATTCTTCATTCATTTTCCTTGCAGATTCAATTTCTGATACCAATTGGGCCTTCAAAGATTCCGCTTCAGTCCTTAGCTCTCTGTTTGTCTCGCTCAGTGAACCTTTCTCGCTGGACATCAACTCAAGGTTAGCTTCTAGTTCTGCAAACCTGCTCAACATTTTCTCCTTCTCCAAATTCCAAGCATCCTCTGTTATTTGGCTACTGCTGGTGATTTGGTCAATCTCTTTTTTGGCTGCTATAATCTGGGATAAAAGCACTTCCTTTTCACATTTCGCAGATTTAGCGGTTACCTCTAAGTCTGCAGATATCTCTTCAATTTTATCTTTCAACTGCAAAACAGTTGCCTCCAGATTTTTTCGATCAAGATTAACTGCTCTACACTCCTCTTCTTTCGCGGAAATTTCATAATTCAATTGTTTCTCAGCGTCCTGCAGTTGTCTGTGTATTTGAGAAATCGCAGCTTCGCATTCGACATCTTTCTTTGCAAGTTCTTTTCTCAATTCTTTCTCAACCTCCTTCCATTCTTCAGTCATTTTCCTTGTAGATTCAATTTCTAATCCTAATGCAATGACATTTGTGGACAAAACAGCTTTTTCTTCTCTTAAGCCAGTGATTTCTTTCATAAGGATTTGATTGAGGTTGGTCAACTTCGATACTTTATCATCT